>JAWPHD010009680.1:0-101187 GCA_037043455.1 Cyrtodaria siliqua | reverse complement strand
CCTGTACTAACTCTATATTTTACACCATACGGTGTTTAAAGGATTCATTTCCCTGGTAAATAAGACGGAAATGAAAACATTAAGACAATCTTAAAAGTTTCTTACAATATTGAATTATTTAATGATAACATTGCACCCGTTTGGCGTAAACAGTTTCAAATAGCATATCACTGTACACAGCTCGCAATTTCGCATTGGTATTGTCATATCATACGTCATATAAGGCAATAATTAATTTGATTTTAAAGAAAATAAATATATTATTTCTGTTCGGACGGAACAAGTGAACAAGGAATCTGTTTAATATTTACATACTTTCATTATCAGAATTGCTCCTATTAATGAGTAGTTTTGGTAGATATAAAATTCGAAGAAGAAATGTAGCATTCGGCATAGACCCTATTCAACCAAATACACGCATCGAAATAAACAACAAAGAAGAAGCAATGTATATGACATCACAAACACAAAAGGGTTGAAAATCGGGCTACCGCCTTGGAATAGTCAACGGCAAAAAAAGTTGCTGGGAGTTAAAACCAAGTTCTAGGGTGTACCAAATCTTACGCTTACCCTATGAACATCCCAATAAAACAGGACAGTGTAAGTAATACGGGCTATTACTTATTAATAGCCAGAGTTATTGGGAGGCACCCACAATTTTGTAAGCTAGCTCTGCAATTGCTATGTTCTTTTAATGGCACATGCGCAATCCTTTTCCTTCTCTCCCTGGCAAACTTAAAGGGAATATAGCGACACAGCCAAACAATCTTTATTATTGAGAGTTTTGAAAAACTTGGAAAAGGCCGAAAGAATTATCAAAATCGGATGATAAACATAGAAGATATGATCGTTTGAAGGTTCTGTTGAAACGGATATGGAAGCCACCATTTTTACAGCTTTGACATCACAGTTCTAAATGACCATATATGGAATATTGATAAATATGAAAATTTACGCAAAAATTAAAGTAACTGTATGAAGAATATGTATAACTAATGGCAATAATGCTTTATATGACCAGTTAAGGAGTTTGCATTAATTTGCAGTGATTTGCTCTGCTTTAAATGATATTTATCAATATTCCGTATATGGCCATATAGAGCTATGACATCATGTTTTCAAAATGGCGACTCCCATATCCATTTTAGAACAACCTTCAAATGGTCATATCTTTTTTTGTTTATCATCCGATTCTTTCACCTGTTTGCAAGTTTTTCAGATCTCACAATATAAGGGCTTGTTTGGCTGTGTCGTATTTTGTAACTGTTAATTGAATGACGCGGTCACAGAGATAAGCCCGAGGCAAACTGATTGACAAAAGGTGCTAATTGACGCCGAAAGTTTGCCATTTTGTGCGGTTTCCGTGAAGCTTCCACGCCATGACGATCGCTCACCAATTAGCATACACGATTTAATAATAAGTTTGTACGCAATGTAAAGCAATGTGTTGTTAATTATTTACTGCTCTCAGTATGCTAGTGTCGGTAGAGATTCATATGACATTGAGTAGCTCATATAGGTTACTTAATAAATGAAAAATAAAATAAGCTTTTGTGTTATTATCATGGCTGTGTAATTCACACTACAAACAATAGCAAAGCGACGCAGATTGAAAGAAAACAAGTACGCATAAATATTGCATAAAATCTATCAAATAACATTAAATACAAAATGGATATGCACAATAATAATCCTATCAAACATCTTACATAGAATTAACTCGCTTTTATGGAGTTTCTATGTAAGTATTAACAGAACAGTAAAACGAAAGTAGAAACGTGCACCGCTACATGTACAAAATGTTCAATTTCGGTTATTCGAATACTCCAGTTAATCGCATATATTTTCTTGACAAATGGGCTATGCAAATAACCGAAATCGACTGTATACCAATGATGTTGTGTAGGTTTAGGTTCAGGTGTCGCTATACCAATGACGTTGTGTAGGTTTAGGTTCAGGTGTCGCTATACCAATGCCGTTGTGTAGGTTTAGGTTCAGGTGTCACTATACCAATGACATTGTGTAGGTTTAGGTTCAGGTGTCGCTATACCAATGACGTTGTGTAGGTTTAGGTTCAGGTGTCGCTATACCAATGACGTTTAGGTATAGGTGTCGCTATTACAATGATGTTGTGTAGGTTTAGGTTCAGGTGTCGCTATGACAATGACGTTGTGTAGGTTTAGGTTCAGGTGTCGCTATACCAATGACGTTGTGTAGGTTTAGGTTCAGGTGTCACTATACCAATGACATTGTGTAGGTTTAGGTTCAGGTGTCGCTATACCAATGACGTTGTGTAGGTTTAGGTTCAGGTGTCGCTATACCAATGACGTTTAGGTATAGGTGTCGCTATTACAATGATGTTGTGTAGGTTTAGGTTCAGGTGTCGCTATGACAATGACGTTGTGTAGGTTTAGGTTCAGGTGTCGCTATACCAATGATGTTGTGTAGGTTTAGGTTCAGGTGTCGCTATACCAATGACGTTTAGGTATAGGTGTCGCTATGACAATGATGTTGTGTAGGTTTAGGTTCAGGTGTCGCTATGACAATGACGTTGTGTAGGTTAAGGTTCAGGTGTCGCTATACCAATGATGTTGTGTAGGTTTAGGTTCAGGTGTCGCTATGACAATGCCGTTATGTAGGTTTAGGTTCAGGTGTCGCTATGACAATGCCGTTGTGTAGGTTTAGGTTCAGGTGTCGCTATACCAATGCCGTTGTGTAGGTTTAGGTTCAGGTGTCGCTATGACAATGCCGTTGTGTAGGTTTAGGTTCAGGTGTCGCTATACCAATGACGTTGTGTAGGTTTAGGTTCAGGTGTCGCTATACCAATGACGTTTAGGTATAGGTGTCGCTATTACAATGATGTTGTGTAGGTTTAGGTTCAGGTGTCGCTATGACAATGACGTTGTGTAGGTTTAGGTTCAGGTGTCGTTATACCAATGATGTTGTGTAGGTTTAGGTTCAGGTGTCGCTATACCAATGACGTTTAGGTATAGGTGTCGCTATGACAATGATGTTGTGTAGGTTTAGGTTCAGGTGTCGCTATGACAATGACGTTGTGTAGGTTAAGGTTCAGGTGTCGCTATACCAATGATGTTGTGTAGATTTAGGTTCAGGTGTCGCTATGACAATGCCGTTATGTAGGTTTAGGTTCAGGTGTCGCTATGACAATGCCGTTGTGTAGGTTTAGGTTCAGGTGTCGCTATACCAATGCCGTTGTGTAGGTTTAGGTTCAGGTGTCGCTATGACAATGCCGTTGTGTAGGTTTAGGTTCAGGTGTCGCTATACCAATGACGTTGTGTAGGTTTAGGTTCAGGTGTCGCTATACCAATGATGTTGTGTAGGTTTAGGTTCAGATGTCGCTATACCAATGATGTTGTGTAGGTTTAGGTTCAGGTGTCGCTATGACAATGCCGTTGTGTAGGTTTAGGTTCAGGTGTCGCTATGACAATGCCGTTGTGTAGGTTTAGGCTCAGGTGTCGCTATACCAATGATGTTGTGTAGGTTTAGGTTCAGGTGTCGCTATACCAATGATGTTGTGTAGGTTTAGGTTCAGGTGTCACTATACCAATGCCGTTGTGTAGGTTTAGGTTCAGGTGTCGCTATGACAATGCCGTTGTGTAGGTTTAGGTTCAGGTGTCGCTATGACAATGATGTTGTGTAGGTTTAGGTTCAGGTGTCGCTATGACAATGACGTTGTGTAGGTTTAGGTTCAGGTGTCGCTATACCAATGATGTTATGTAGGTTTAGGTGTCGCTATACCAATGCCGTTGTGTAGGTTTAGGTTCAGGTGTCGCTATACCAATGATGTTGTGTAGGTTTAGGTTCAGGTGTCGCTATGACAATGCCGTTGTGTAGGTTTAGGTTCAGGTGTCGCTATGACAATGCCGTTGTGTAGGTTTAGGTTCAGGTGTCGCTATACCAATGACGTTGTGTAGGTTTAGGTTCAGGTGTCGCTATACCAATGATGTTGTGTAGGTTTAGGTTAAGGTGTCGCTATACCAATGATGTTGTGTTGGTTTAGGTTCAGGTGTCGCTATGACAATGCCGTTGTGTTGGTTTAGGTTCAGGTGTCGCTATACCAATGCCGTTGTTTAGGTTCAGGTGTCGCTATGACAATGCCGTTGTGTAGGTTTAGGTTCAGGTGTCGCTATACCAATGCCGTTGTGTAGGTTTAGGTTCAGGTGTCGCTATACCAATGATGTTGTGTAGGTTTAGGTTCAGGTGTCGCTATGACAATGCCGTTGTGTAGGTTTAGGTTCAGGTGTCGCTATACCATTGCCGTTGTGTAGTTTTAGGTTCAGGTGTCGCTATGACGATGCCGTTGTGTAGGTTTACGTTCAGGTGTCGCTATACCAATGACGTTGTGTAGGTTTAGGTTCAGTTGTCGCTATACCATTGATGTTGTGTAGGTTTAGGTTCAGGTGTCGCTATACCAATCATGTGTAGGTTTAGGTTCAGGTGTCGCTATACCAATGATGTTGTGTAGGTTTAGGTTCAGGTGTCGCTATACCAATGCCGTTGTGTAGGTTTAGGTTCAGGTGTCGCTATGACAATGCCGTTGTGTAGGTTTAGGCTCAGGTGTCGCTATACCAATGATGTTGTGTAGGTTTAGGTTCAGGTGTCGCTATACCAATGATGTTGTGTAGGTTTAGGTTCAGGTGTCACTATACCAATGCCGTTGTGTAGGTTTAGGTTCAGGTGTCGCTATGACAATGCCGTTGTGTAGGTTTAGGTTCAGGTGTCGCTATGACAATGATGTTGTGTAGGTTTAGGTTCAGGTGTCGCTATGACAATGACGTTGTGTAGGTTTAGGTTCAGGTGTCGCTATACCAATGATGTTATGTAGGTTTAGGTGTCGCTATACCAATGCCGTTGTGTAGGTTTAGGTTCAGGTGTCGCTATACCAATGATGTTGTGTAGGTTTAGGTTCAGGTGTCGCTATGACAATGCCGTTGTGTAGGTTTAGGTTCAGGTGTCGCTATGACAATGCCGTTGTGTTGGTTTAGGTTCAGGTGTCGCTATACCAATGACTTTGTGTAGGTTTAGGTTCAGGTGTCGCTATGACAATGCCGTTGTGTAGGTTTAGGTTCAGGTGTCGCTATACCAATGACGTTGTGTAGGTTTAGGTTCAGGTGTCGCTATACCAATGATGTTGTGTAGGTTTAGGTTAAGGTGTCGCTATACCAATGCCGTTGTGTTGGTTTAGGTTCAGGTGTCGCTATGACAATGCCGTTGTGTAGGTTTAGGTTCAGGTGTCGCTATACCAATGCCGTTGTGTAGGTTTAGGTTCAGGTGTCGCTATGACAATGCCGTTGTGTAGGTTTAGGTTCAGGTGTCGCTATACCAATGCCGTTGTGTAGGTTTAGGTTCAGGTGTCGCTATACCAATGATGTTGTGTAGGTTTAGGTTCAGGTGTCGCTATGACAATGCCGTTGTGTAGGTTTAGGTTCAGGTGTCGCTATACCATTGCCGTTGTGTAGTTTTAGGTTCAGGTGTCGCTATGACGATGCCGTTGTGTAGGTTTACGTTCAGGTGTCGCTATACCAATGACGTTGTGTAGGTTTAGGTTCAGTTGTCGCTATACCATTGATGTTGTGTAGGTTTAGGTTCAGGTGTCGCTATACCAATGATGTGTAGGTTTAGGTTCAGGTGTCGCTATACCAATGATGTTGTGTAGGTTTAGGTTCAGGTGTCGCTATACCAATGCCGTTGTGTAGGTTTAGGTTCAGGTGTCGCTATGACAATGCCGTTGTGTAGGTTTAGGTTCAGGTGTCGCTATACCATTGCCGTTGTGTAGTTTTAGGTTCAGGTGTCGCTATGACGATGCCGTTGTGTAGGTTTACGTTCAGGTGTCGCTATACCAATGACGTTGTGTAGGTTTAGGTTCAGTTGTCGCTATACCATTGATGTTGTGTAGGTTTAGGTTCAGGTGTCGCTATACCAATGATGTGTAGGTTTAGGTTCAGGTGTCGCTATACCAATGATGTTGTGTAGGTTTAGGTTCAGGTGTCGCTATACCAATGCCGTTGTGTAGGTTTAGGTTCAGGTGTCGCTATACCAATGATGTTGTGTAGGTTTAGGTTCAGGTGTCGCTATGACAATGCCGTTGTGTAGGTTTAGGTTCAGGTGTCGCTATACCAATGCCGTTGTGTAGGTTTAGGTTCAGGTGTCGCTATACCAATGACGTTGTGTAGGTTTAGGTTCAGGTGTCGCTATACCAATGATGTTGTGTAGGTTTAGGTTAAGGTGTCGCTATACCAATGATGTTGTGTTGGTTTAGGTTCAGGTGTCGCTATGACAATGCCGTTGTGTAGGTTTAGGTTCAGGTGTCGCTATACCAATGCCGTTGTGTAGGTTTAGGTTCAGGTGTCGCTATGACAATGCCGTTGTGTAGGTTTAGGTTCAGGTGTCGCTATACCAATGCCGTTGTGTAGGTTTAGGTTCAGGTGTCGCTATACCAATGATGTTGTGTAGGTTTAGGTTCAGGTGTCGCTATGACAATGCCGTTGTGTAGGTTTAGGTTCAGGTGTCGCTATACCATTGCCGTTGTGTAGTTTTAGGTTCAGGTGTCGCTATGACGATGCCGTTGTGTAGGTTTACGTTCAGGTGTCGCTATACCAATGACGTTGTGTAGGTTTAGGTTCAGTTGTCGCTATACCATTGATGTTGTGTAGGTTTAGGTTCAGGTGTCGCTATACCAATCATGTGTAGGTTTAGGTTCAGGTGTCGCTATACCAATGATGTTGTGTAGGTTTAGGTTCAGGTGTCGCTATACCAATGCCGTTGTGTAGGTTTAGGTTCAGGTGTCGCTATGACAATGCCGTTGTGTAGGTTTAGGCTCAGGTGTCGCTATACCAATGATGTTGTGTAGGTTTAGGTTCAGGTGTCGCTATACCAATGATGTTGTGTAGGTTTAGGTTCAGGTGTCACTATACCAATGCCGTTGTGTAGGTTAGGTTTCAGGTGTTGCTATGACAATGCCGTTGTGTAGGTTTAGGTTCAGGTGTCGCTATGACAATGATGTTGTGTAGGTTTAGGTTCAGGTGTCGCTATGACAATGACGTTGTGTAGGTTTAGGTTCAGGTGTCGCTATACCAATGATGTTATGTAGGTTTAGGTGTCGCTATACCAATGCCGTTGTGTAGGTTTAGGTTCAGGTGTCGCTATACCAATGATGTTGTGTAGGTTTAGGTTCAGGTGTGGCTATGACAATGCCGTTGTGTAGGTTTAGGTTCAGGTGTCGCTATGACAATGCCGTTGTGTTGGTTTAGGTTCAGGTGTCGCTATACCAATGACTTTGTGTAGGTTTAGGTTCAGGTGTCGCTATGACAATGCCGTTGTGTAGGTTTAGGTTCAGGTGTCGCTATACCAATGACGTTGTGTAGGTTTAGGTTCAGGTGTCGCTATACCAATGATGTTGTGTAGGTTTAGGTTAAGGTGTCGCTATACCAATGCCGTTGTGTTGGTTTAGGTTCAGGTGTCGCTATGACAATGCCGTTGTGTAGGTTTAGGTTCAGGTGTCGCTATACCAATGCCGTTGTGTAGGTTTAGGTTCAGGTGTCGCTATGACAATGCCGTTGTGTAGGTTTAGGTTCAGGTGTCGCTATACCAATGATGTTGTGTAGGTTTAGGTTCAGGTGTCGCTATACCAATGATGTTGTGTAGATTTAGGTTCAGGTGTCGCTATGACAATGCCGTTTGTAGGTTTAGGTTCAGGTGTCGCTATACCATTGCCGTTGTGTAGTTTTAGGTTCAGGTGTCGCTATGACGATGCCGTTGTGTAGGTTTACGTTCAGGTGTCGCTATACCAATGACGTTGTGTAGGTTTAGGTTCAGTTGTCGCTATACCATTGATGTTGTGTAGGTTTAGGTTCAGGTGTCGCTATACCAATGATGTGTGGGTTTAGGTTCAGGTGTCGCTATACCAATGATGTTGTGTAGGTTTAGGTTCAGGTGTCGCTATACCAATGCCGTTGTGTAGGTTTAGGTTCAGGTGTCGCTATGACAATGCCGTTGTGTAGGTTTAGGTTCAGGTGTCGCTATGACAATGATGTTGTGTAGGTTTAGGTTCAGGTGTCGCTATGACAATGAAGTTGTGTAGGTTTAGGTTCAGGTGTCGCTATACCAATGCCGTTGTGTAGGTTTAGGTTCAGGTGTCGCTATACCAATGATGTTGTGTAGGTTTAGGTTCAGGTGTCGCTATGACAATGCCGTTGTGTAGGTTTAGGTTCAGGTGTCGCTATGACAATGCCGTTGTGTAGGTTTAGGTTCAGGTGTCGCTATACCAATGATGTTGTGTAGGTTTAGGTTCAGGTGTCGCTATGACAATGCCGTTGTGTAGGTTTAGGTTCAGGTGTCGCTATACCAATGACGTTGTGTAGGTTTAGGTTCAGGTGTCGCTATACCAATGATGTTGTGTAGGTTTAGGTTCAGGTGTCGCTATACCAATGATGTTGTGTTGGTTTAGGTTCAGGTGTCGCTATGATAATGCCTTTGTGTAGGTTTAGGTTCAGGTGTCGCTATACCAATGCCGTTGTGTAGGTTTAGGTTCAGGTGTCGCTATACCAATGACGTTGTGTAGGTTTAGGTTCAGGTGTCGCTATGACAATGCCGTTGTGTAGGTTTAGGTTCAGGTGTCGCTATACCAATGCCGTTGTGTAGGTTTAGGTTCAGGTGTCGCTATGACAATGCCGTTGTGTAGGTTTACGTTCAGGTGTCGCTATCCCAATGACGTTGTGTAGGTTTAGGTTCAGGTGTCGCTATACCAATGATGTTGTGTAGGTTTAGGTTCAGGTGTCGCTATGACAATGCCGTTGTGTAGGTTTAGGTTCAGGTGTCGCTATACCAATGCCGTTGTGTAGGTTTAGGTTCAGGTGTCGCTATACCAATGATGTTGTGTAGGTTTAGGTTCAGGTGTCGCTATGACAATGCCGTTGTGTAGGTTTAGGTTCAGGTGTCGCTATGACAATGCCGTTGTGTAGGTTTAGGTTCAGGTGTTGCTATACCAATGCCGTTGTGTAGGTTTAGGTTCAGGTGTCGCTATGACAATGCCGTTGTGTAGGTTTAGGTTCAGGTGTCGCTATACCAATGACGTTGTGTAGGTTTAGGTTCAGGTGTCGCTATACCAATGATGTTGTGTAGGTTTAGGTTCAGGTGTCGCTATACCAATGATGTGTAGGTTTAGGTTCAGGTGTCGCTATACCAATGACGTTGTGTAGGTTTAGGTTCAGGTGTCGCTATACCAATGACGTTGTATAGGTTTAGGTTCAGGTGTCGCTATGACAATGCCGTTGTGTAGGTTTAGGTTCAGGTGTCGCTATGACAATGCCGTTGTGTAGGTTTAGGTTCAGGTGTCGCTATACCAATGACTTTGTGTAGGTTTAGGTTCAGGTGTCGCTATGACAATGCCGTTGTGTAGGTTTAGGTTCAGGTGTCGCTTTACCAATGACGTTGTGTAGGTTTAGGTTCAGGTGTCGCTATGACAATGCCGTTGTGTAGGTTTAGGTTCAGGTGTCGCTATACCAATGCCGTTGTGTAGGTTTAGGTTCAGGTGTCGCTATGACAATGCCGTTGTGTAGGTTTAGGTTCAGGTGTCGCTATACCAATGACGTTGTGTAGGTTAAGGTTCAGGTGTCGCTATACCAATGATGTTGTGTAGGTTTAGGTTCAGGTGTCGCTATGACAATGCCAATGTGTAGGTTTAGGTTCAGGTGTCGCTATACCAATGACGTTGTGTAGGTTTAGGTTCAGGTGTCGCTATACCAATGATGTTGTGTAGGTTTAGGTTCAGGTGTCGCTATACCAATGATTTTGTGTAGGTTTAGGTTCAGGTGTCGCTATACCAATGACGTTGTGTAGGTTTAGGTTCAGGTGTCGCTATACCAATGATGTTGTGTAGGTTTAGGTTCAGGTGTCGCTATACCAATGACTTTGTGTAGGTTTAGGTTCAGGTGTCGCTATGACAATGCCGTTGTGTAGGTTTAGGTTCAGGTGTCGCTATACCAATGACGTTGTGTAGGTTTAGGTTCAGGTGTCGCTATGACAATGCCGTTGTGTAGGTTTAGGTTCAGGTGTCGCTATACCAATGCCGTTGTGTAGGTTTAGGTTCAGGTGTCGCTATGACAATGCCGTTGTGTAGGTTTAGGTTCAGGTGTCGCTATACCAATGACGTTGTGTAGGTTTAGGTTCAGGTGTCGCTATACCAATGATGTTGTGTAGGTTTAGGTTCAGGTGTCGCTATACCAATGCCGTTGTGTAGGTTTAGGTTCAGGTGTCGCTATGACAATGCCGTTGTGTAGGTTTAGGTTCAGGTGTCGCTATACCAATGACGTTGTGTAGGTTTAGGTTCAGGTGTCGCTATACCAATGATGTTGTGTAGGTTTAGGTTCAGGTGTCGCTATGACAATGCCGTTGTGTAGGTTTAGGTTCAGGTGTCGCTATACCAATGACGTTGTGTAGGTTTAGGTTCAGGTGTCGCTATACCAATGATGTTGTGTAGGTTTAGGTTCAGGTGTCGCTATACCAATGATTTTGTGTAGGTTTAGGTTCAGGTGTCGCTATACCAATGACGTTGTGTAGGTTTAGGTTCAGGTGTTGCTATGACAATGCCGTTGTGTAGGTTTAGGTTCAGGTGTCGCTATATCAATGACATTGTGTAGGTTTAGGTTCAGGTGTCGCTATGACAATGACGTTGTGTAGGTTTAGGTTCAGGTGTCGCTATACCAATGACGTTGTGTAGGTTTAGGTTCAGGTGTCGCTATACCAATGATGTGTAGGTTTAGGTTCAGGTGTCGCTATACCAATGACGTTGTGTAGGTTTAGGTTCAGGTGTCGCTATACCAATGACGTTGTATAGGTTTAGGTTCAGGTGTCGCTATGACAATGCCGTTGTGTAGGTTTAGGTTCAGGTGTCGCTATGACAATGCCGTTGTGTAGGTTTAGGTTCAGGTGTCGCTATACCAATGACGTTGTATAGGTTTAGGTTCAGGTGTCGCTATGACAATGCTGTTGTGTAGGTTTAGGTTCAGGTGTCGCTATGACAATGCCGTTGTGTAGGTTTAGGTTCAGGTGTCGCTATACCAATGACGTTGTGTAGGTTTAGGTTCAGGTGTCGCTATGACAATGCCGTTGTGTAGGTTTAGGTTCAGGTGTCGCTATACCAATGCCGTTGTGTAGGTTTAGGTTCAGGTGTCGCTATGACAATGCCGATGTGTAGGTTTAGGTTTAGGTGTCGCTATACCAATGACGTTGTGTAGGTTTAGGTTCAGGTGTCGCTATACCAATGATGTGTAGGTTTAGGTTCAGGTGTCGCTATGTCAATGATGTTGTGTAGGTTTAGGTTCAGGTGTCGCTATACCAATGATGTGTAGGTTTAGGTTCAGGTGTCACTATACCAATGATGTTGTGTAGGTTTAGGTTCAGGTGTCGCTATACCAATGATTTTGTGTAGGTTTAGGTTCAGGTGTCGCTATACCAATGACGTTGTGTAGGTTTAGGTTCAGGTGTCGCTATACCAATGACGTTGTGTAGGTTTAGGTTCAGGTGTTGCTATGACAATGCCGTTGTGTAGGTTTAGGTTTAGGTGTCGCTATACCAATGACATTGTGTAGGTTTAGGTTCAGGTGTCGCTATGACAATGATGTTGTGTAGGTTTAGGTTCAGGTGTCGCTATGTCAATGATGTTGTGTAGGTTTAGGTTCAGGTGTCGCTATACCAATGATGTTAGGTTTAGGTTCAGGTGTCGCTATACCAATGACGTTGTGTAGGTTTAGGTTCAGGTGTCGCTATACCAATGACAGTGTATAGGTTTAGGTTCAGGTGTCGCTATACCAATGACATTGTGTAGGTTTAGGTTCAGGTGTCGCTATACCAATGACGTTGTATAGGTTTAGGTTCAGGTGTCGCTATACCAATGACGTTGTGTAGGTTTAGGTTCAGGTGTCGCTATACCAATGATGTTGTGTAGGTTTAGGTTCAGGTGTCACTATGACAATGCCGTTGTGTAGGTTTAGGTTCAGGTGTCGCTATACCAATGACGTTGTGTAGGTTTAGGTTCAGGTGTCGCTATACCAATGATGTTGTGTAGGTTTAGGTTCAGGTGTCGCTATACCAATGATTTTGTGTAGGTTTAGGTTCAGGTGTCGCTATACCAATGACGTTGTGTAGGTTTAGGTTCAGGTGTCGCTATACCAATGACGTTGTGTAGGTTTAGGTTCAGGTGTTGCTATGACAATGCTGTTGTGTAGGTTTAGGTTCAGGTGTCGCTATACCAATGACATTGTTTAGGTTCAGGTGTCGCTATGACAATGACGTTGTGTAGGTTTAGGTTCAGGTGTCGCTATGTCAATGACGTTGTGTAGGTTTAGGTTCAGGTGTCGCTATACCAATGACGTTGTGTAGGTTTAGGTTCAGGTGTCGCTATACCAATGATGTTGTATAGGTTTAGGTTCAGGTGTCGCTATACCAATGACGTTGTGTAGGTTTAGGTTCAGGTGTCGCTATACCAATGACGTTGTATAGGTTTAGGTTCAGGTGTCGCTATACCAATGACGTTGTGTAGGTTTAGGTTCAGTTGTCGCTATACCAATGCCGTTGTGTAGGTTTAGGTTCAGGTGTCGCTATACCAATGACGTTGTGTAGGTTTAGGTTCAGGTGTCGCTATACCAATGATGTTGTGTAGGTTTAGGTTCAGGTGTCGCTATGACAATGCCGTTGTGTAGGTTTAGGTTCAGGTGTCGCTATACCAATGACGTTGTGTAGGTTTAGGTTCAGGTGTCGCTATACCAATGATGTTGTGTAGGTTTAGGTTCAGGTGTCGCTATACCAATGATTTTGTGTAGGTTTAGGTTCAGGTGTCGCTATACCAATGACGTTGTGTAGGTTTAGGTTCAGGTGTCGCTATACCAATGACGTTGTGTAGGTTTAGGTTCAGGTGTTGCTATGACAATGCCGTTGTGTAGGTTTAGGTTTAGGTGTCGCTATACCAATGACATTGTGTAGGTTTAGGTTCAGGTGTCGCTATGACAATGATGTTGTGTAGGTTTAGGTTCAGGTGTCGCTATGTCAATGATGTTGTGTAGGTTTAGGTTCAGGTGTCGCTATACCAATGATGTGTAGGTTTAGGTTCAGGTGTCGCTATACCAATGACGTTGTGTAGGTTTAGGTTCAGGTGTCGCTATACCAATGACGTTGTGTAGGTTTAGGTTCAGGTGTCGCTATACCAATGACGTTGTATAGGTTTAGGTTCAGGTGTCGCTATACCAATGACGTTGTGTAGGTTTAGGTTCAGGTGTCGCTATACCAATGACGTTGTATAGGTTTAGGTTCAGGTGTCGCTATACCAATGACGTTGTGTAGGTTTAGGTTCAGGTGTCGCTATACCAATGATGTTGTGTAGGTTTAGGTTCAGGTGTCGCTATGACAATGCCGTTGTGTAGGTTTAGGTTCAGGTGTCGCTATACCAATGACGTTGTGTAGGTTTAGGTTCAGGTGTCGCTATACCAATGATGTTGTGTAGGTTTAGGTTCAGGTGTCGCTATACCAATGATTTTGTGTAGGTTTAGGTTCAGGTGTCACTATACCAATGACGTTGTGTAGGTTTAGGTTCAGGTGTCGCTATACCAATGACGTTGTGTAGGTTTAGGTTCAGGTGTTGCTATGACAATGCCGTTGTGTAGGTTTAGGTTCAGGTGTCGCTATGTCAATGATGTTGTGTAGGTTTAGGTTCAGGTGTAGCTATACCAATGATGTGTAGGTTTAGGTTCAGGTGTCGCTATACCAATGACGTTGTGTAGGTTTAGGTTCAGGTGTCGCTATACCAATGACGTTGTATAGGTTTAGGTTCAGGTGTCGCTATACCAATGACGTTGTGTAGGTTTAGGTTCAGGTGTCGCTATACCAATGACGTTGTATAGGTTTAGGTTCAGGTGTCACTATACCAATGACGTTGTGTAGGTTTAGGTTCAGTTGTCGCTATACCAATGCCGTTGTGTAGGTTTAGGTTCAGGTGTCGCTATGACAATGCCGTTGTGTAGGTTTAGGTTCAGGTGTCGCTATACCAATGCCGTTGTGTAGGTTTAGGTTCAGGTGTCGCTATGACAATGCCGTTGTGTAGGTTTAGGTTCAGGTGTCGCTATACCAATGACGTTGTGTAGGTTTAGGTTCAGGTGTCGCTATACCAATGATGTTGTGTAGGTTTAGGTTCAGGTGTCGCTATACCAATGCCGTTGTGTAGGTTTAGGTTCAGGTGTCGCTATGACAATGCCGTTGTGTAGGTTTAGGTTCAGGTGTCGCTATACCAATGACGTTGTGTAGGTTTAGGTTCAGGTGTCGCTATACCAATGATGTTGTGTTGGTTTAGGTTCAGGTGTCGCTATGACAATGCCGTTGTGTAGGTTTAGGTTTAGGTGTCGCTATACCAATGACGTTGTGTAGGTTTAGGTTCAGGTGTCGCTATACCAATGATGTTGTGTAGGTTTAGGTTCAGGTGTCGCTATACCAATGATTTTGTGTAGGTTTAGGTTCAGGTGTCGCTATACCAATGACGTTGTGTAGGTTTAGGTTCAGGTGTTGCTATGACAATGCCGTTGTGTAGGTTTAGGTTCAGGTGTCGCTATATCAATGACATTGTGTAGGTTTAGGTTCAGGTGTCGCTATGACGATGACGTTGTGTAGGTTTAGGTTCAGGTGTCGCTATACCAATGACGTTGTGTAGATTTAGGTTCAGGTGTCGCTATACCAATGATGTGTAGGTTTAGGTTCAGGTGTCGCTATACCAATGACGTTGTGTAGGTTTAGGTTCAGGTGTCGCTATACCAATGACGTTGTATAGGTTTAGGTTCAGGTGTCGCTATGACAATGCTGTTGTGTAGGTTTAGGTTCAGGTGTCGCTATGACAATGCCGTTGTGTAGGTTTAGGTTCAGGTGTCGCTATACCAATGACGTTGTATAGGTTTAGGTTCAGGTGTCGCTATGACAATGCTGTTGTGTAGGTTTAGGTTCAGGTGTCGCTATGACAATGCCGTTGTGTAGGTTTAGGTTCAGGTGTCGCTATACCAATGACGTTGTGTAGGTTTAGGTTCAGGTGTCGCTATGACAATGCCGTTGTGTAGGTTTAGGTTCAGGTGTCGCTATACCAATGCCGTTGTGTAGGTTTAGGTTCAGGTGTCGCTATGACAATGCCGATGTGTAGGTTTAGGTTTAGGTGTCGCTATACCAATGACGTTGTGTAGGTTTAGGTTCAGGTGTCGCTATACCAATGATGTGTAGGTTTAGGTTCAGGTGTCGCTATGTCAATGATGTTGTGTAGGTTTAGGTTCAGGTGTCGCTATACCAATGATGTGTAGGTTTAGGTTCAGGTGTCACTATACCAATGATGTTGTGTAGGTTTAGGTTCAGGTGTCGCTATACCAATGATTTTGTGTAGGTTTAGGTTCAGGTGTCGCTATACCAATGACGTTGTGTAGGTTTAGGTTCAGGTGTCGCTATACCAATGACGTTGTGTAGGTTTAGGTTCAGGTGTTGCTATGACAATGCCGTTGTGTAGGTTTAGGTTTAGGTGTCGCTATACCAATGACATTGTGTAGGTTTAGGTTCAGGTGTCGCTATGACAATGATGTTGTGTAGGTTTAGGTTCAGGTGTCGCTATGTCAATGATGTTGTGTAGGTTTAGGTTCAGGTGTCGCTATACCAATGATGTTAGGTTTAGGTTCAGGTGTCGCTATACCAATGACGTTGTGTAGGTTTAGGTTCAGGTGTCGCTATACCAATGACATTGTGTAGGTTTAGGTTCAGGTGTCGCTATACCAATGACGTTGTATAGGTTTAGGTTCAGGTGTCGCTATACCAATGACGTTGTGTAGGTTTAGGTTCAGGTGTCGCTATACCAATGATGTTGTGTAGGTTTAGGTTCAGGTGTCACTATGACAATGCCGTTGTGTAGGTTTAGGTTCAGGTGTCGCTATACCAATGACGTTGTGTAGGTTTAGGTTCAGGTGTCGCTATACCAATGATGTTGTGTAGGTTTAGGTTCAGGTGTCGCTATACCAATGATTTTGTGTAGGTTTAGGTTCAGGTGTCGCTATACCAATGACGTTGTGTAGGTTTAGGTTCAGGTGTCGCTATACCAATGACGTTGTGTAGGTTTAGGTTCAGGTGTTGCTATGACAATGCCGTTGTGTAGGTTTAGGTTCAGGTGTCGCTATACCAATGACATTGTTTAGGTTCAGGTGTCGCTATGACAATGACGTTGTGTAGGTTTAGGTTCAGGTGTTGCTATGTCAATGACGTTGTGTAGGTTTAGGTTCAGGTGTCGCTATACCAATGACGTTGTGTAGGTTTAGGTTCAGGTGTCGCTATACCAATGATGTTGTATAGGTTTAGGTTCAGGTGTCGCTATACCAATGACGTTGTGTAGGTTTAGGTTCAGGTGTCGCTATACCAATGACGTTGTATAGGTTTAGGTTCAGGTGTCGCTATACCAATGACGTTGTGTAGGTTTACTTTCAGTTGTCGCTATACCAATGCCGTTGTGTAGGTTTAGGTTCAGGTGTCGCTATACCAATGACGTTGTGTAGGTTTAGGTTCAGGTGTCGCTATACCAATGATGTTGTGTAGGTTTAGGTTCAGGTGTCGCTATGACAATGCCGTTGTGTAGGTTTAGGTTCAGGTGTCGCTATACCAATGACGTTGTGTAGGTTTAGGTTCAGGTGTCGCTATACCAATGATGTTGTGTAGGTTTAGGTTCAGGTGTCGCTTTACCAATGATTTTGTGTAGGTTTAGGTTCAGGTGTCGCTATACCAATGACGTTGTGTAGGTTTAGGTTCAGGTGTCGCTATACCAATGACGTTGTGTAGGTTTAGGTTCAGGTGTTGCTATGACAATGCCGTTGTGTAGGTTTAGGTTTAGGTGTCGCTATACCAATGACATTGTGTAGGTTTAGGTTCAGGTGTCGCTATGACAATGATGTTGTGTAGGTTTAGGTTCAGGTGTCGCTATGTCAATGATGTTGTGTAGGTTTAGGTTCAGGTGTCGCTATACCAATGATGTGTAGGTTTAGGTTCAGGTGTCGCTATACCAATGACGTTGTGTAGGTTTAGGTTCAGGTGTCGCTATACCAATGACGTTGTGTAGGTTTAGGTTCAGGTGTCGCTATACCAATGACGTTGTATAGGTTTAGGTTCAGGTGTCGCTATACCAATGACGTTGTGTAGGTTTAGGTTCAGGTGTCGCTATACCAATGACGTTGTATAGGTTTAGGTTCAGGTGTCGCTATACCAATGACGTTGTGTAGGTTTAGGTTCAGGTGTCGCTATACCAATGATGTTGTGTAGGTTTAGGTTCAGGTGTCGCTATGACAATGCCGTTGTGTAGGTTTAGGTTCAGGTGTCGCTATACCAATGACGTTGTGTAGGTTTAGGTTCAGGTGTCGCTATACCAATGATGTTGTGTAGGTTTAGGTTCAGGTGTCGCTATACCAATGATTTTGTGTAGGTTTAGGTTCAGGTGTCACTATACCAATGACGTTGTGTAGGTTTAGGTTCAGGTGTCACTATACCAATGACGTTGTGTAGGTTTAGGTTCAGGTGTTGCTATGACAATGCCGTTGTGTAGGTTTAGGTTCAGGTGTCGCTATGTCAATGATGTTGTGTAGGTTTAGGTTCAGGTGTAGCTATACCAATGATGTGTAGGTTTAGGTTCAGGTGTCGCTATACCAATGACGTTGTGTAGGTTTAGGTTCAGGTGTCGCTATACCAATGACGTTGTATAGGTTTAGGTTCAGGTGTTGCTATACCAATGACGTTGTGTAGGTTTAGGTTCAGGTGTCGCTATACCAATGACGTTGTATAGGTTTAGGTTCAGGTGTCACTATACCAATGACGTTGTGTAGGTTTAGGTTCAGTTGTCGCTATACCAATGCCGTTGTGTAGGTTTAGGTTCAGGTGTCGCTATGACAATGATGTTGTTTAGGTTCAGGTGTCGCTATACCAATGCCGTTGGGTAGGTTTAGGTTCAGGTGTCGCTATACCAATGCCGTTGTGTAGGTTTAGGTTCAGGTGTCGCTATGACAATGCAGTTGTGTAGGTTTACGTTCAGGTGTCGCTATACCAATGACGTTGTGTAGGTTTAGGTTCAGGTGTCGCTATACCAATGATGTTGTGTAGGTTTAGGTTCAGGTGTTGCTATGACAATGCCGTTGTGTAGGTTTAGGTTCAGGTGTCGCTATACCAATGCCGTTGTGTAGGTTTAGGTTCAGGTGTCGCTATACCAATGATGTTGTGTAGGTTTAGGTTCAGGTGTCGCTATGACAATGTCGTTGTGTAGGTTTAGGTTCAGGTGTCGCTATGACAATGCCGTTGTGTAGGTTTAGGTTCAGGTGTCGCTATGACAATGCCGTTGTGTAGGTTTAGGTTCAGGTGTCGCTATACCAATGACTTTGTGTAGGTTTAGGTTCAGGTGTCGCTATGACAATGCCGTTGTGTAGGTTTAGGTTCAGGTGTCGCTATACCAATGATTTTGTGTAGGTTTAGGTTCAGGTGTCGCTATACCAATGACGTTGTGTAGGTTTAGGTTCAGGTGTCGCTATACCAATGACGTTGTGTAGGTTTAGGTTCAGGTGTTGCTATGACAATGCCGTTGTGTAGGTTTAGGTTTAGGTGTCGCTATACCAATGACATTGTGTAGGTTTAGGTTCAGGTGTCGCTATGACAATGATGTTGTGTAGGTTTAGGTTCAGGTGTCGCTATGTCAATGATGTTGTGTAGGTTTAGGTTCAGGTGTCGCTATACCAATGATGTTTAGGTTCAGGTGTCGCTATACCAATGACGTTGTGTAGGTTTAGGTTCAGGTGTCGCTATACCAATGACGTTGTGTAGGTTTAGGTTCAGGTGTCGCTATACCAATGACGTTGTATAGGTTTAGGTTCAGGTGTCGCTATACCAATGACGTTGTGTAGGTTTAGGTTCAGGTGTCGCTATACCAATGACGTTGTATAGGTTTAGGTTCAGGTGTCGCTATACCAATGACGTTGTGTAGGTTTAGGTTCAGGTGTTGCTATACCAATGATGTTGTGTAGGTTTAGGTTCAGGTGTCGCTATGACAATGCCGTTGTGTAGGTTTAGGTTCAGGTGTCGCTATACCAATGACGTTGTGTAGGTTTAGGTTCAGGTGTCGCTATACCAATGATGTTGTGTAGGTTTAGGTTCAGGTGTCGCTATACCAATGATTTTGTGTAGGTTTAGGTTCAGGTGTCACTATACCAATGACGTTGTGTAGGTTTAGGTTCAGGTGTCGCTATACCAATGACGTTGTGTAGGTTTAGGTTCAGGTGTTGCTATGACAATGCCGTTGTGTAGGTTTAGGTTCAGGTGTCGCTATGTCAATGATGTTGTGTAGGTTTAGGTTCAGGTGTAGCTATACCAATGATGTGTAGGTTTAGGTTCAGGTGTCGCTATACCAATGACGTTGTGTAGGTTTAGGTTCAGGTGTCGCTATACCAATGACGTTGTATAGGTTTAGGTTCAGGTGTCGCTATACCAATGACGTTGTGTAGGTTTAGGTTCAGGTGTCGCTATACCAATGACGTTGTATAGGTTTAGGTTCAGGTGTCACTATACCAATGACGTTGTGTAGGTTTAGGTTCAGTTGTCGCTATACCAATGCCGTTGTGTAGGTTTAGGTTCAGGTGTCGCTATGACAATGATGTTGTTTAGGTTCAGGTGTCGCTATACCAATGCCGTTGGGTAGGTTTAGGTTCAGGTGTCGCTATACCAATGCCGTTGTGTAGGTTTAGGTTCAGGTGTCGCTATGACAATGCAGTTGTGTAGGTTTACGTTCAGGTGTCGCTATACCAATGACGTTGTGTAGGTTTAGGTTCAGGTGTCGCTATACCAATGATGTTGTGTAGGTTTAGGTTCAGGTGTTGCTATGACAATGCCGTTGTGTAGGTTTAGGTTCAGGTGTCGCTATACCAATGCCGTTGTGTAGGTTTAGGTTCAGGTGTCGCTATACCAATGATGTTGTGTAGGTTTAGGTTCAGGTGTCGCTATGACAATGTCGTTGTGTAGGTTTAGGTTCAGGTGTCGCTATGACAATGCCGTTGTGTAGGTTTAGGTTCAGGTGTCGCTATGACAATGCCGTTGTGTAGGTTTAGGTTCAGGTGTCGCTATACCAATGACTTTGTGTAGGTTTAGGTTCAGGTGTCGCTATGACAATGCCGTTGTGTAGGTTTAGGTTCAGGTGTCGCTATACCAATGACGTTGTGTAGGTTTAGGTTCAGGTGTCGCTATGACAATGCCGTTGTGTAGGTTTAGGTTCAGGTGTCGCTATACCAATGCCGTTGTGTAGGTTTAGGTTCAGGTGTCCCTATGACAATGCTGTTGTGTAGGTTTAGGTTCAGGTGTCGCTATACCAATGACGTTGTGTAGGTTTAGGTTCAGGTGTCGCTATACCAATGATGTTGTGTAGGTTTAGGTTCAGGTGTCGCTATGACAATGCCGTTGTGTAGGTTTAGGTTCAGGTGTCGCTATACCAATGACGTTGTGTAGGTTTAGGTTCAGGTGTCGCTATACCAATGATGTTGTGTAGGTTTAGGTTCAGGTGTCGCTATACCAATGATTTTGTGTAGGTTTAGGTTCAGGTGTCGCTATACCAATGACGTTGTGTAGGTTTAGGTTCAGGTGTCGCTATACCAATGACGTTGTGTACGTTTAGGTTCAGGTGTTGCTATGACAATGCCGTTGTGTAGGTTTAGGTTTAGGTGTCGCTATACCAATGACATTGTGTAGGTTTAGGTTCAGGTGTCGCTATGACAATGATGTTGTGTAGGTTTAGGTTCAGGTGTCGCTATGTCAATGATGTTGGGTAGGTTTAGGTTCAGGTGTCGCTATACCAATGATGTGTAGGTTTAGGTTCAGGTGTCGCTATACCAATGATGTTGTGTAGGTTTAGGTTCAGGTGTCGCTATACCAATGATGTTGTGTAGGTTTAGGTTCAGGTGTCGCTATGACAATGCCGTTGTGTAGGTTTAGGTTCAGGTGTCGCTATACCAATGACGTTGTGTAGGTTTAGGTTCAGGTGTCGCTATACCAATGATGTTGTGTAGGTTTAGGTTCAGGTGTCGCTATACCAATGATTTTGTGTAGGTTTAGGTTCAGGTGTCACTATACCAATGACGTTGTGTAGGTTTAGGTTCAGGTGTCGCTATACCAATGACGTTGTGTAGGTTTAGGTTCAGGTGTTGCTATGACAATGCCGTTGTGTAGGTTTAGGTTTAGGTGTGGCTATACCAATGACATTTTTTAGGTTCAGGTGTCGCTATGACAATGACGTTGTGTAGGTTTAGGTTCAGGTGTCGCTATGTCAATGATGTTGTGTAGGTTTAGGTTCAGGTGTAGCTATACCAATGATGTGTAAGTTTAGGTTCAGGTGTCGCTATACCAATGACGTTGTGTAGGTTTAGGTTCAGGTGTCGCTATACCAATGACGTTGTATAGGTTTAGGTTCAGGTGTCGCTATACCAATGACGTTGTGTAGGTTTAGGTTCAGGTGTCGCTATACCAATGACGTTGTATAGGTTTAGGTTCAGGTGTCACTATACCAATGACGTTGTGTAAGTTTAGGTTCAGTTGTCGCTATACCAATGCCGTTGTGTAGGTTTAGGTTCAGGTGTCGCTATGACAATGATGTTGTTTAGGTTCAGGTGTCGCTATACCAATGCCGTTGGGTAGGTTTAGGTTCAGGTGTCGCTATACCAATGCCGTTGTGTAGGTTTAGGTTCAGGTGTCGCTATGACAATGCCGTTGTGTAGGTTTACGTTCAGGTGTCGCTATACCAATGACGTTGTGTAGGTTTAGGTTCAGGTGTCGCTATACCAATGATGTTGTGTAGGTTTAGGTTCAGGTGTCGCTATGACAATGCCGTTGTGTAGGTTTAGGTTCAGGTGTCGCTATACCAATGCCGTTGTGTAGGTTTAGGTTCAGGTGTCGCTATACCAATGATGTTGTGTAGGTTTAGGTTCAGGTGTCGCTATGACAATGTCGTTGTGTAGGTTTAGGTTCAGGTGTCGCTATGACAATGCCGTTGTGTAGGTTTAGGTTCAGGTGTCGCTATGACAATGCCGTTGTGTAGGTTTAGGTTCAGGTGTCGCTATACCAATGACTTTGTGTAGGTTTAGGTTCAGGTGTCGCTATGACAATGCCGTTGTGTAGGTTTAGGTTCAGGTGTCGCTATACCAATGACGTTGTGTAGGTTTAGGTTCAGGTGTCGCTATGACAATGCCGTTGTGTAGGTTTAGGTTCAGGTGTCGCTATACCAATGCCGTTGTGTAGGTTTAGGTTCAGGTGTCCCTATGACAATGCCGTTGTGTAGGTTTAGGTTCAGGTGTCGCTATACCAATGACGTTGTGTAGGTTTAGGTTCAGGTGTCGCTATACCAATGATGTTGTGTAGGTTTAGGTTCAGGTGTCGCTATGACAATGCCGTTGTGTAGGTTTAGGTTCAGGTGTCGCTATACCAATGACGTTGTGTAGGTTTAGGTTCAGGTGTCGCTATACCAATGATGTTGTGTAGGTTTAGGTTCAGGTGTCGCTATACCAATGATTTTGTGTAGGTTTAGGTTCAGGTGTCGCTATACCAATGACGTTGTGTAGGTTTAGGTTCAGGTGTCGCTATACCAATGACGTTGTGTAGGTTTAGGTTCAGGTGTTGCTATGACAATGCCGTTGTGTAGGTTTAGGTTTAGGTGTCGCTATACCAATGACATTGTGTAGGTTTAGGTTCAGGTGTCGCTATGACAATGATGTTGTGTAGGTTTAGGTTCAGGTGTCGCTATGTCAATGATGTTGTGTAGGTTTAGGTTCAGGTGTCGCTATACCAATGATGTGTAGGTTTAGGTTCAGGTGTCGCTATACCAATGACGTTGTGTAGGTTTAGGTTCAGGTGTCGCTATACCAATGACGTTGTATAGGTTTAGGTTCAGGTGTCGCTATACCAATGACGTTGTGTAGGTTTAGGTTCAGGTGTCGCTATACCAATGACGTTGTATAGGTTTAGGTTCAGGTGTCACTATACCAATGATGTTGTGTAGGTTTAGGTTCAGTTGTCGCTATACCAATGCCGTTGTGTAGGTTTAGGTTCAGGTGTCGCTATACCAATGACGTTGTGTAGGTTTAGGTTCAGGTGTCGCTATACCAATGATGTTGTGTAGGTTTGGGTTCAGGTGTCACTATACCAATGACATTGTGTAGGTTTAGGTTCAGGTGTCGCTATGACAATGCCGTTGTGTAGGTTTAGGTTCAGGTGTCGCTATACCAATGCCGTTGTGTAGGTTTAGGTTCAGGTGTCGCTATGACAATGCCGTTGTGTAGGTTTAGGTTCAGGTGTCGCTCTACCAATGACGTTGTGTAGGTTTAGGTTCAGGTGTCGCTATACCAATGACGTTGTATAGGTTTAGGTTCAGGTGTCACTATACCAATGATGTTGTGTAGGTTTAGGTTCAGTTGTCGCTATACCAATGCCGTTGTGTAGGTTTAGGTTCAGGTGTCGCTATACCAATGACGTTGTGTAGGTTTAGGTTCAGGTGTCGCTATACCAATGATGTTGTGTAGGTTTGGGTTCAGGTGTCACTATACCAATGACATTGTGTAGGTTTAGGTTCAGGTGTCGCTATGACAATGCCGTTGTGTAGGTTTAGGTTCAGGTGTCGCTATACCAATGCCGTTGTGTAGGTTTAGGTTCAGGTGTCGCTATGACAATGCCGTTGTGTAGGTTTAGGTTCAGGTGTCGCTATACCAATGACGTTGTGTAGGTTTAGGTTCAGGTGTCGCTATACCAATGATGTTGTGTAGGTTTAGGTTCAGGTGTCGCTATACCAATGCCGTTGTGTAGGTTTAGGTTCAGGTGTCGCTATGACAATGCCGATGTGTAGGTTTAGGTTCAGGTGTCGCTATACCAATGACATTGTGTAGGTTTAGGTTCAGGTGTCTCTATACCAATGACGTTGTGTAGGTTTAGGTTCAGGTGTCGCTATACGAATGACGTTGTGTAGGTTTAGGTTCAGGTGTCGCTATACCAATGACGTTGTGGCATTTTACAACGCACGCAGGTTTACGACATTCAATGCGATTATATCACTCACTCCTCCTGAACAAATGGCGTCAGTACAAGAAATGTTCCTTTGCAAGTTATAGAAAGCACATTAATTTTGAATTGTGGTAGGGCGCGGCTCACTTTATGATATATACAGTACTGCATGTGCGTTACATAATCATACAATGATAAATCCAATTTTCTTTGGCTGTGAGGGATTCGCCTTTGCCAAAATTATTTTCTTTTGGCGACGGCATTATCAAAATTTCATTTTGATTGCTGCTCTGTGGCATTATCAAAATTTCATTTTGATCGCTGCCAGATGGCCGTCAGCGAATCCTTCGAGTCCGTGAAATCAAATTTAATGACAATTAGCCCTTTTGGGGCTTATTGTTGGTACATCATGCCTAGTTCGGTCGTGCACATTATTGTAAACTTTAGAAAAGATATAACTTTCAAGTGATTAAATGAAGAAACATTTTACTTTAGCATAATAGTTTTGAAGAAACATTTTATTTAAAGGGACACTGTCCGTAAGTAAGCAGATATTGAGCATAACCAAATAACTGGCTGACTTTTTATTCAGTGAAATGTATACATGAAAACATGAGGATAGACCCTAAGAAGTATGTAGGAATACATTCGTGAGTTTGAAAAAAAAAAGTTTTAATTATTATATGTAAATAAAGTGGGACCCACAATATTTACCTTTTCTGCGATCACGTGACTTCCATTAGCGCATTAGGTTTTCACCACAGTATGTATTGCGAAATATGTACAGCCCGCTTAGCTCAGACGGGAGCGTTGTCGACCACTTTACGCTCACGCACACTATTATTACGGCGAGTATAATTTTAGTTTGGGCTGCGAGTTCAAACGCACAAAGCGGTTTTACTTTTTTTTGTACCGCGATTGAATTCCGTTAAACAATCTCGCTTTTAATTAGTAAATATTCAATAATGTTTAGTGTGTAATGTTTGCGAACATAATTATTGGTGTTTTATAAGCTAAAAGTTACGGACAGTGTCCCTTTAAGCCTTTTGGAGCTTTACTAAGGGTATAAGGCTGTTGGTCCATGCTCTCTTGTTTAAGCCAATTGGGGCTTCATATTTTAAGCCTACTGGGGCTTACACAAAGCATCAACCGTTGTTGGTCCATGACCTCTTTTGTTTAAGCCTATTGGGGCTTCATCTTTTGTTTAAGCCTATTGGGGCTTCTTTAAGGGTATCAGGCCTATGGGCCATGCCCTCTTTTGTGAAACATGTTAAGGGCTGCCATGATATATGTGTGTGTTGCCGGCAGCCCGCTATTTGGAGCCGCGCCCAATATTTGGCAAAACTATTTAATATATGATCAAACATTTTAATAAAGGATAATGATTTCTTAGGTGATTGTCAAGTTGGTGCCTTCCTAATAAAGCAATTCCTGCTAGGCTTTATCCCCTAACAAACTAGGCAGCATTAATAGTTGTTAACTCATGCAAACTATTTCTCTGTATCTTATGAGAAGTCGTATATTTACACATCTCCGTTAGCTTTTGCATAAACGTGTATGTGTCTATTTTCTCAACAATTGCGGTGGCCGTTGCATATGTTTGTCTAGTTATGCTGTACGTTTGATGTTTTTGAATATACGTGTTATGATTTTCTGCTTTAGCGTAATTTGTGGTGATTGTTGGATATAATATACATATATGTTAGATACATTTGCGAAGGGTCCCATCATTAACAAAACATTTTTGCTGTGCTCCGACCTACCCACTAAAAAGGCATCTACCCAACTTTTTTTAAAACATTTATGGGACGTTTTTTAGCTCGACTGATCAGAGATCAGCAGAGCTTATGCCGTGGTCCGGCGTCCGTCTGTCCGTCCGTCTGTCCATAAACTTTTATTTGTAGCGACTACTCCTCTGAAACTACTGGATGGATATTCATGAAACTTTACAGAAATGTTGCCCATAAAGTCTAGTTGATCCTAGCAAAAATTCATGTTGATGTGAAATCCAAGATGGCCGCCAAAGCTAAAAATAGAGTTTTAAAATACAAGTTTGTAGTGACTACTTCTTGAAAACTATAAGTGATATTGATATGGGACTTTTTCTAAAATGATCAGCATGACATGATGTTGGTCCTTGTCAAAAATCGTTTTGATTCGACGTTAAACATGGTTGCCAGCGGCCATCTTTGTTTACATAGAGTTATATAGTAAAAACTTGTAGCGACTACTCCTCTGAAACTACTTGGCGGATTTTCATGAAACTTTACAGGAATGTTGCTTATGATGTCTAATTGATCCTAGCAAAATTTCAGATCTGTCAGAAATTCAAGATGGCCGTCACAGCTAAAAATAGATTTTTAAAAAAGAAGTTTGTAGCGACTACTTCTTGAAAACTCTAAGTGATATTGATATGGGACTTTTTCTAAAATGATCAGCATGACATGATGTTGATCCGAGTCGAACATTATTTTGATTCGACTTAAACATGGCTGCCAGTGGCCATCTTTGGTTACATAGAGTTATATAGTAAAAACTTGTAGCGACTACTCCTCTGAAACTACTTGACGGATGTTCATGAAACTTCATAGGAATGTTGCTCTTGATGTCTAGTTGATCCTAGAAAAATTTCAGGTCGGCCAGAAATTCAAGATGGCCACCACAGCTAAAAATAGATTTAAAATAAATAAGTTTGTAGCGACTACTTCTTGAAAACTATAAGAGATATTGATATGGGACATTTTCTAAAATGATCAGCATGACATGATGTTGGTCCTTGTCGAAAATCGTTTTGATTCGACGTTAAACATGGCTGCCAGCGGCCATCTTTGTTTACATAGAGTTATATAATGAAAACTTGTAGCGACTACTCCTCTGAAACTACTTGACGGATTTTCATGAAACTTCACAGGAATGCTGCTCTTGATGTCTAATTGATCCTAGCAAAATTTCAGGTCAACCGGAAATTCAAGATGGCCGCCACGTCTAAAAATTGATTTTTAAAAAATAAGTTTGTAGCGATGACTTCTTGAAAACTATAAGAGATATTGATATGGGACTTTTTCTAAAATGATCAGCATGACATGATGGTTATCTGAGTCGAACATTATTTTGATTCGACGTTAAACATGGCTGCTAGTGGCCATCTTTGTTTACATAGAGTTATATAGTAATAACTTATAGCGACTACTCCTCTGAAACTATTTCACGGATTTTCATGAAACTTTACAGGAACGTTGCTCCTGATGTCTCATTGATCCTAGCAAAATTTAAGGTCGGCCAGAAATTCAAGATGGCCACCACAGCTAAAAATATATTTTCTAAAATTAAGTTTGTAGCGACTACTTCTTGAAAACTATAAGTGATATTGATATTGGACTTTTGCTAAAATGATCAGCATGACATGATGTTGATCCTAGTCAAACATTATTTTGATTCGACCTTAAACATGGCTGCCAGTGGCCATCTTTGTTTACATAGAGTTATATAGTAAAAACTTGTAGCGACTACTCCTTTGAAACTACTTGACGGATGTTCATGAAACTTCACAGGAATGTTGCTCTTGATGTCTAGTTGATCCTAGAAATATTTCAGGCTGGCCGGAAATTCAAGATGGCCACCAAAGCTAAAAATAGATTTAAAATAAATTTGTAGCGACTACTTCTTGAAAACTGTAAGTGATATTGATATGGGACATTTTCTAAAATGATCAGCATGACATGATGTTGATCCTTGTCGAAATTTATTTCGATGCGACTTTAAACATGGCCGCTAGCGGCCATCTTTGTTTACATAGATTTATATAGTAAAAACTTGTAGCGACTACTCCTCTGAAACTACTTGACGAATTTTTATGAAACTTCACAGGAATGTTGCTCTTGATGTCTAATTGATCCCAGAATTTGTTTAGGTCGGCCGGAAATTCAAGATGGCCGCCATGGCTAAAAACAGATTTTTACGATTTTTTACACTATATTGTTGAAGCCATGACCAGCTTATTCCAATAAATTTAAACTAGTAACATTTTGTTTTATTTGTAACCCATCTTAAATAATTGTGTATTTTAGCTACATTTGGTTTACTTAGAACGTTTCTTACCATTAAACGAAAGCAACATCTATTTCTTTTACAGTCAGACTATTATGAAAATAAGTGCAAGAGAGGGGAAGTTTGTAGCACAGCCGCAGGAGAATGCATCATAAAAGGTACGCTCCTGCAAAAATCATATTAATATAAAATAGCTCTTTGTAAATTTCAACATCCCTAAAAAGTAACAGCCTTACAAATGTGATTGTATTTGATATAGTTACATCGTTTCTTCTCCACTAACACCATTTGTATAAAGCGTCCCCCACCACCACCATCTCCAAAATATTATATAGAATATATATTCACAATCACAAAATTGTTATAGCATACAATGATGGTTATTAAAATAGGTAAGTATGCATCACAGAAATACTTTCATGTTCTTATTCATGAATCTTCATGTTATTATTCATGAATATTCATATTCTTAGTCATGAATATTCATGAATCTTCATGTTCTTGTTCATGCATATTCATATTCTTATTCATGAATATTCATGTTCTTATTCATGAATCTTCTTATTCTTAGTCATGAATATTCATGTTCTTATTCATGAATCTTCCATGTTATTATTCATGAATATTCATATTTGTATTCATGAACCTAATCATTCCATACGTATAACAAGAGCATGCGTATTATTAATTCACGGATGTTAGCAATTCAGTTAAGCTCTAAATTCAGTTTCGTCATGTCTACAGAACGGGATTCGTAAAATGGGATTTCTATTGAATGACAGCCAAAATTTATCTTTGTTAACATGCCTTTTTCATGAAAAGTGATGTGTGGGACAAAGACTATTACAAATATGTATGACAAGGAATACTGTTCTTACAGGTTGGTTAAAACAAATGTAACCGGCTCTCAGATGTTGCATAAATAGCATTATCTATACAGACAATAGTATACTGAAACATCTATAACGAAACATGTTTTGTTTTCCATATTGTAATGTATACTATGTGTATTGTATAACATGTTTTACTTCAAGGTTTTGTAATGAAAGATAACTTAAAGAAAATATGGTATAACAGAAGCAAAACAATTGTTTATTTCAGTACTCTTACTAAGTATGTATGGCTTACTATAGAAATGAAACTTAACAAGTAAAGTTTAGGATTGCTTTCTAATGAATAAAATATAAATAAAAACATATTAATTGTTACATTAATATGAAATATTCATCAGATACGATCAGAAAGTGATTAAAAGTACTTCAAGCATACATGTAAGCATATCCGCTGCCTACTGTTGCATCAGCGACTGTATGTGTTTGCATGTCATTATAAAATAAGTGTATGTAAGGTAGCTAGGCAAAACAATCATGTTGCGTTATAATGTTGGTGCAGTACATGATGTGGAAGCATATCTAGCCTAATGCCGTTGTTATAGAGGATCGTATATGAGGGTCTGTTTAATATTAAATATATTGAATTGAATTGGATTTTATAGTCGCACCAACAGCAAAGGTCATATGGCGACTTTCCAGCTTCCACTGTTAAAGGAAGACCCCAGGTGCTCCTCCGGGCAATTTTCGTGCACGGGCGGGCAACTGGGTAGAACCACCGACATTCCGCAAGCCAGCTGGATAGCTTTCTCACATCAAGATTTCTAGGCCCCTGAGGGATCGAACATACAGCGGTGAGGGTCATATGATTTAAAGCCAGAGACTATCACCATTCGGCCACGGACGCCCCAATTATTAGATAGACACGAATGTGAGATGTAATTATCACATAAATCATAAAAAGCATCATAAGGACTATTTATTATTGCAGCTGCCTTTATATAACGTTTCTAATGATGACATCCTATGTTTGTTTGATGACGCCGTATGTTGACACGGTCTTCTCCGTAAGACTAATTACCTTCTCGATTTCTAAAATCCGGTGTTTTAAACGGTTACAAAAATCGATGAGGCAAGACTGATTCAACCAAGCTGAACGGAAAACACCGAGCGACGATTGTATATTTATTATTCATTTGTGTAACATAATATTTATTACACTCCCATACCGCAATTTATGTGATAAAAGCCTGTAACACTATATGCATGAACTTTGCTATATGAAAGAGATAATAACAATGGCATCTAAATGAAGACTATGTACTTGTATTGACTATTAATTACTTATTAGAAGCTTGTTTAAAATGCAGACATATGTAATTAATATGCCATGGTTATGTTCCTAAAGTAAACATATTCACATAAGGTTTTTAGAGTTGAAATAAATACAAAAGAGGATCCTTTGGAAGAAACTAACACAGACAAGAGAGGAAAGTAGCAGACTTGTTGTATTGAGTCTGTTCGTGAGAGGTAATATAAGATGCAACACCTCTCACGTATACTCAGTTTGACTGAGACTGTTCGTGAGACGTAATATAAGATGCAACACCTCTCACGTACACTCAGTTTGACTGAGTCTGTTCGTGAGATGTAATATGAAATGCAACACCTCTCACGTACATTCAGTTTGACTGAGTCTATTCGTGAGATGTAATATAAGATGCAACACCTCTCACGTACACTCAGTTTGACTGAGTTTGTTCGTGAGATGTAATAAAAGATGCAACATCTCTCACGTACACTCAGTTTGACTGAGTCTGTTCGTGAGATGTAATGTAAGATGCAACATCTCTCACGTACACTCAGTTTGATCGAGTCTGTTTGTGAGAGGTAATATACGATGCAACACCTCTCAGGTACTCTCAGTTTGATTGAGTCTGTAAATGAGACGTAATATAAGATGCAACACCTCTCACGTACACTCAGTTTGATTGAGTCTTTCGTGAGAGGTAATATAGGAAAAATATCTAGGTGAGAAATTCACATGTTTTACGTATGTGCCACATATATATTCCACATACCTATTTCATATGAAAGTAACACATGTGTAATACATATAAAAATAAAATTGTTTTAATGACATTCACTCTTAAATATGTTGCGTAATCACTTTTCAGGATATTCCATTTGTTTAATATATAAATGCTATATGTATTTTATATATAGTAGATTCCTATGAAGTACATATGTATATATTGCATATGTGCCACAGATGTATAAGTTTAACATGAAAAATATAGGTAGTACATATGTGCCATATATGCATCATTTACATATGTGGCAAATATGTAATGAACGTAACATGATAATAATAAGAAAATAACACATATGTGGTACACATCAAAACATTTTTCCTGTGTAAGATGCAAACAAAGAAGTTTGATTGAGTCTGTTCGTGAGAGGTAATATAAGATGCAATACCTCTCACGTACACTCAGTTTGATTGAGTCTGTTCATGAGAGGTAATATAAGATGCAATACCTCTCACGTACACTCAGTTTGCTTGAGTCTGTTCATGAGAGGTAATATAAGATGCAATACCTCTCACGTACACTCAGTTTGATTGAGTCTGTTTGTGGGAGATAATATAAGATGCAACACCTCCCACGTCATCACCATTTGAGCGATATTCTAGTTCAGATAAATTCGAAACATTCCAATTGTCTATATAAAAGTATACGAATAAATCTATTTACTTCAATGTTTCAATCGCACGAGGTGTTCTAAAGAATAAGGTGTACTCTAAGTGTATACTACATATATATTATAGTTATTTACACAGAGCAGAGTGAGATATTATGCCTTGAATTTAAAATGTAGGAAACACTGATGGTAAGGTCGGCTAATATCGAGTATGTCTGAGAGTTTGCATTTTCAGGAAGAATGTTTCTGGTAAGAGAAGATAACCGACTTATGTCTCTGTTGCATATATATTACTCCCGGGTAAAACCTTGCTTGTTTATTATTAATTTGATTACCGAGTTAGCTAAAAATCTACTCAATCAGGGCTACCATTACCACAAACTTCGTAAAACCTATGATCAATTTCATTATCGTAACCCTGATCTTCTTTCCAAATATAAAATAAAAGTAATTTAAGAACTCTTCATCGACAGGGACTGTCACAACTTGACTTCTATGGTGACGTGATTTACAAACTTCGTAAGATCCTTGGTCATGATCACTTTCATACTATATTTGTTAAACTTGTGAAAAGGTTTATCAAAAGAGGTTCTTACCCTATCATTTTGCAACGCTCTGCATGCTTGGTGGTGGACCTATTTACAGTTCGCCACTATGCTTTACTCTTTAATTGTACTATGACCGGATAGGCTGTAGACCCTATGATGACGTCTACCTAAAGCCCAAAAGGACTATGACGTTTGATGTTTGTCTGCAATCTTGTCTTGTCGTGCCCTCTATGGTTTGTTCTCTTGTTGCTCTGGCTTCTGCCAAGTCATTGAGTACCTTCTTTATGGCTTTCTAGGCTATGTTTTTATTTGTATTTATATATACACGAGTATCTTTGTGTTTTACTTATATTGCCTATTAATGCTGCCTTGTTGGTAAGAGAATAGTTCACGGCGGGGATTTCTTTCTTTTCTTTTTTTACACTGTCCCATTTTATTGGGATGACAGTAGGGTAAATGTGAGGTTTGATACACCCTAGAACCTGGTTTAAACCCCCAGCGGCTTTTTTTTCCACTGACCGTTCCAAGGTGGTACCCCTATTGTCAACCCTTTTTGTGTTTTTGATGTCATATTCCTTTATTCCATATTATCATTGCTATTCATGCTTGCGTTTTTGCGTGTTTTTGGGTTTACTGTGTTCTGTGAAAGCTGCATTTGCTGTTCGACTTTTATACTTATTCATACACGTGTAAGACAAAACAATTTAAATTAATAGTCTTTAACGATACATAAAACTATACTATTGTTACCCTCATGCATATAATGTAAAAAGGGGATCCCTTGGAAGCAAAAAACACAAACAAGAGATAAAAGTAGTAGACGCGGTTTTATTTAGTTTGTTCATGAGAAGTAATGTAAAGTGAAACACCCTTCACGCCTTCTAGCACCGGATTAAGCGATGTTCTACTTTAAAGCCAAACAGAATGGGTTTGATGATCTCAAAGGACCAATAAGTAATAACACTACTGATTTGTAATCGGGGCAACTCTTACAGCCGCCACACAGCACTAAACAAACGCTAGTGTAAATGATAATACATACTGAAAAGGGGATCCCTTGGAAGAAATAAACACAAACAAGAGATAAAAGTAGCAGACTAGGTTTTATTGAGTCTGTTCATGAGAGGTAATGTAATGTAATAATATAATTAGCTGGATTGTGTACTATTGATCTTTAGGCCAGACGTCTAGTAATTTCTAAATTATTGTTTACATCATGTGATAAGACCATTAACGTTATTTAACAATAACATTTATCTTACTGGAATATTCTAAATGTTCTATGACATTCTATGATGGTATAATTACAGCCGTTTGGGGTTGTTTTCAGTATTAATATTCAAAGTGGAGAATCTGGTTCATTATTTTAATTGAGAATTTACAAAATATTAGATGCTTTGAATTAAAATATATTGTGAGAGGATACAAATTGTTGTGCTCAACTATATTTGGACATTTGGCATATTGTGAATTAATAAACCAGGAAAGACTTGAAGCGAAATTGTATTAAAGAGACACTTGACAATTTTGATTAAAGGAACACTTGACATTTGGATTAAAGGGACATTTGCCAATAGTGTTTGGATTTTATTCGTATATCTGATTTTAAAGAAATAAAGGATCCATTTTATGTATTTTTTATAAGTGAATATTTTTCTTTGTAGTATTTGAATAAATTTGTTGATTATATTTTAAAAATAGCTGTTGCTGGTTTTACTTCCTTTCTTGTTACATTTTACCCGTAACAATATCCATGTAGTTATTTAAGCGCAACGTGAAGTGGCTGCAAAGTTGCGTCGTTTGTATGCCTTATATTATAGAGAATAATTTATGTCAGTGCTTTTACTATCAAATTTATTCAGAGAGGCTTAGACATCAAAAAATTACAAGGCTGTTTGGAGCTAATCTTGTTTTCATGCCAAGTCTTTTGAGCTATTCTGCGTTTTCGTGCCAAGCCTTTTGAGCTATTCTGCGTTTTCTTGTATAGCCTAATAAACATTTTAGTAACAGTTTGCTAGTTAAATATTTTAAAGAATGTGTTAAGCTTAACATAGACTGCGCTATATCATTTTTCTTTTCATAACGTCTGATAGTGTTACATAAAAAGCACGAAGCAAAATGTATAAGGTCACCCCTTTATTAATGAATACATGCCTACATGATACATAACACTGATATAACTGATAAATTTCCATGCTTCGTTATAACTGCAGAATGCCATCCTCTCTCGGTGAAGGACGCCACAATATTTGGCAACATGTATGCAGTTGGATCCAGACTGAAGATCAAGTGCAATGATGGCTATGCTGCAGCCGACAATCAAGTATATACAACGTCTAACAAGTCCGGCCAGTGGGACCCCTCTGTCTCGTGTCACACAACAGGTATTGTGCAGCTCTTATAACGAAGCTCTACATTGGCTTCCTATTTCTGGTTGTCTCATGTCACAGACCTAATTATGCATAAGCACTTGAGTTCATTAATTGCAGCTTCTAAAGTTGTCAATTATTTTAAGAACAGATTGTCCACTAGTTCCTGAAAAAAAGAAGGAAAAATACTGGACAGTTACAGGTAGGAAGTAGTGTGTGTATGTAATGATACATAATGTCATACTGTTTAGGTTTATGTTAATGTCCAGAAGCAACAGAGGATGACGACACAACTATGTTTTACACATAATTAAACAATCAAATTAAAAAGTAGTTCACACAATTGTGAGTAAGCGATTCTGTGGCCGAGATGGTAAAGAGGCCGAGACACCTTCTCTCCTGTCACCGCTGCGGGTCCGAATCCCACTGGAAGCTCGACTTGTCTAGTTGAAAAGCGATGATTCTTACGGAAGCGGGAAGTATAGAGTATTGGTTCTACTGAGGTAAAGGTGGGTGGTCTGCCTCCACCACAAAATAGAGAACGTCATATATAACCTAAAATGTGCATTTAACCTACCAATCACACAATTGTCTCTTCGATATTGTTTGATTCAAAATTTAACACGACAATAGACATGTCAGAAGGATATATATATATATTTGGTTTTGATTGATACAGATAGATGCAAATCTAGTTTTTGTTCGAATGGCGGCACGTGCACGTTCACAGATGGTGAAGACAAATATACCTGCACTTGCGACTCCGGGTACGAAGGCGATAATTGTGAGACAGGTAGGTTTGCAACGCTTCCTTATATATAAATTAATCTAAATATGTAAACTAGCATATGTATGTAGATATGTGTGTGTGTACCTGCGTGCCTGTGTGCGTGCGTGGTGTGCGTGCGTGTGCACGCGTTTAAAACACGTTAAACTCGATGAATGTATATAAGTAATTTGGATTTCTGTGAAGAGAAATAACCAATTCTGATTCAACTTTTAAGCATTGCTTCTACCAACAAGGCATATCTGAAGGAAATATTGGTATGATATTACCAACAAGACATATCTCAAGGAAATACTGGTATGATATAACTAAATGGTTTAATTGCAGATACAAATGATTGTGCACCTAACCCCTGTTCTAATGGCGGCTCGTGCACAGATGGTGTAAACGCATATACTTGCACTTTTGATTTCGGATTCAACGGGGAGACGAGTAAGTTTTCAACTTATTAGTTTTTATTGTTTTACATACTAATATATACTAACCAAAATTCCTGAGTACCTACCTAAGAATATGTCAATAATATTCTCATCGTTTTGTGTATTTCACGCTTGATTAGAGCTACGGTTGAACAGCAGAATAACGAGTTTAAATCGATTGCTCTGATTGCATGAACAGATTTTAAACCTTTCAGGTCTATGTGTTTTCGAAGAATTAATTATAACACTTATACAACTGGGTACATAGGATTTTGCTAAGTACTTCAATTAGTACAGTCTTCGATGTTACTAGTATTATCACTACAAATGAGTTTGCAAAATGATTTTTCGAAATATTTAATGTTAAAGCTGGACAACAGTTACTTTAATTTCAAACGGTATTTAATTAAAAGGGAGGTAATTTAGGATTATCCATGTTTCATTTTACTATACACGGCACATCTGCAATAAATGGGAGCTTATGCCGTGGTGCGGCGTCCGTTGTCCGTCTGTCCGTCCGTCTGTCTGTCCGTAAACTTTTATTTGTAGCGACTACTCCTCTGAAACTACTGGATGGATATTCATGAAACTTTACAGAAATGTTGCCCAAAAATTCATGTTGATGTGAAATCCAAGATGGCTGCCAAAGCTAAAAATAGAGTTTTAAAATACAAGTTTGTAGCGACTACTTCTTGAAAACTGTAAGTGATATTGATATGGGACTTTTTCTAAAATGATCAGCATGACATGATGTTGGTCCCTGTCAAAAATTGTTTTGATTCAACGTTAAACATGGCTGCCAGCGGCCATCTTTGTTTACATAGAGTTATATAGTAAAAACTTGTAGCGACTACTCCTTTGAAACTACTTGGCGGATTTTCATGAAACTTTACAGGAATGTTGCTCTTCATGTCTAATTGATCCTACCAAAATTTCAGATCGGTTAGAAATTCAAGATGGCCGCCACACTAAAAATAGATTTTTAAAAAAGAAGTTTGTAGCGACTACTTCTTGAAAACTATAAGAGATATTGATATGGGACTTTTTCTAAAATGATCAGCATGACATGATGGTTATCCGAGTCGAACATTATTTTGATTCGACGTTAAACATGGCTGCCAGTGGCCATCTTTGTTTACATAGAGTTACATAATGAAAACTTGTAGCGACTACTCCTCTGAAACTACTTGACGGATTTTCATGAAACTTCACACGAATGTTGCTCTTGATGTCTAATTGATCCTAGCAAAATTTCAGGTCGTCCGGAAATTCAAGATGGCCGCCACAGCTAAAAATAGATTTTCAAAATACAAGTTTGTAGCGACTACTTCTTGAAAACTATAAGTGATATTGATATGGGACCTTTTCTAAAATGATCAGCATGACATGATGTTGGTCCTTGTCAAAAATCGTTTTGATTCAATGTTAAACATGGCTGTCAGCGGCCATCTTTGTTTACATAGTTATATAATGAAAACTCGTAGCGACTACTCCTCTGAAACTACTTGACGGATTTTCATGAAACTTCACACGAATGTTCATCTTGATGTCTTATTGATCCTAGCAAAATTTCAGGTCGGCCGGAAATTCAAGATGGCCACCATGGCTAAAAATAGATTTTCAAAATACAAGTTTGTAGCGACTACTTCTTGAAAAGTATAAGTGATATTGATATGGGACTTTTTCTAAAATGATCAGCATGACATGATGGTTATTCGAGTCGAATATTATTTTGATTCAACGTTAAACATGGCTGCCAGTGGCCATCTTTGTTTACATAGAGTTATATAATGAAAACTTGTAGCGACTACTCCTGTGAAACTACTTGATGGATTTTCATGAAACTTCACACGAATGTTGCTCTTGATGTCTAATTGATCTTAGCAAAATTTCAGGTCGGCCTGAAATTCAAGATGGCCACCATGGCTAAAAATAGATTTTTAGCTCTACTGCTTATGGGATGCTGTGTTGTCCGTCGTCCGTCGTCCGTTAACTTTTCTTCAAACGACTTCTCCTCAGAAACCGCTTGGCTAATTTTGACCAAACTTCACATGGATGATCCTTAGATGAATGCTTTTTAGATTTGTTAAAATTAGGTCAGCACAACATCCAAGATGGCTGCCATTACCATATATGGTCGAAACCTTAAAAGATCTTCTTCTCCAAAACCGCTGGACAGATTTCAACAGTTTTTCTTTTAAAATGATCGCCAACGCCTAGATTATCAAGTTTGTTCAAATAAAGTCCCCGGGGTCCAAAATGGCTGTGCCCCGGGGGTCCAATGTTTGTATATTGAGGTTTTGCATGTTTTTAGCTCTACTGGCCAAGGGCCAGCAGAGCTTATGGGATGGTGTGTTGTCCGTCTTCCGGCGTCCGGCGTCCGTCGTCCGTTAACTTTTCTTCAAACGACTTCTCCTCAGAAACCGCTTGGCTAATTTTGACCAAACTTCACATGGATGATCCTTAGATAAATGCTTTTTAGATTTGTTAAAATTAGGTCAGTACTACATCCAAGATGGCTGCCATTACCATATATGGTCGAAACCTTAAAAAATCTTTTTCTCCAGAACCGCTGGACAGATTTCATCAGTTTTTCTTTTAAAATGATCGCCAACGCCTAGACTATCAAGATTGTTCAAATAAAGTCCCCGGGGTCAAAAATGGCCGTGCCCCAGGGGTCAAAAATTTGTATATTGAGGTTTTGCATGTTTTTCATATAGACATGTAGGAAACAACTTTAAAAAATCTTCTTCTCTGAAACCACAAGGCACAGAGCTCTCATGTATTACATGTAGCATCAGCTTATGGTCCTCTACTAAGTTTATTCAAATGGTGACCCTGGGGTCAAATTTGTCCCCGCCCCGGGGGTCACAGTTTTACATAGACTTATATAGGATTTTTTTTTAAAAAATCTTCTTCTCAGAAACTACAACAGCCAGAGGTTTGATATTTTGCATTTACTATAAGCTTATGGTCCTTTACCAAGTTTGTTCAAATGGTGACCTTAGGGTCACATTTGGCCCCGCCCCAAGGGTCACATGTTTTACATAGACATGTATAGGGAATTCTTCAAACGACTTCTCGTCAGAAACCGCTTGGCCAATTTTGACCAAACTTTAAATGGATGATCCTTAGATGAATGCTTTTTAGATTTGTTAAAATTAGGTCAGCGCTACATCCAAGATGGCTGCCATTACCATATATGGTCAAAACCTTAAAAAATCTTCTTCTCCAGAACCGCTTGACAGATTTCAACAGTTTTTCTTTTAAAATGATCACCAACGCCTAGACTATCAAGTTTGTTCAAATAAAGTCCCCGGGGTCAAAAATGGCCGTGCCTCGGGGGTCCAAAGTTTGTATATTGAGGTTTTGCATATTTTTCATATAGAATTTTTTTTGGATTTTTTTTTTTTTTTTTATTAATTTTTTTATTATTTTTTTTTTTTTGGATTTTTTTGGATTTTTTTTTTTTTTGGATTTTTTTTTATCTCTACTGGCCAACTTGGAAAAACAGCCAGATCGGACCAGTAATGACGGAGTTATTGCTCTTGATATAGTTAAAAATGCTATATTTTGCCTCTTTAAGACGATAGTCACTCGCTTCATTGATGTCATAAGAGCCATATTAGCAAGTAGAGCGTCCACAGGGCCTCTTGTTCATATAGACATAATAGGAAAAAATTTAAAAAATCTTCTTCTCTGAAACCACAAGGCACAGAGCTCTCATGTATTACATGTAGCATCAGCTTATGGTCCTCTACTAAGATTGTTCAAATGGTGACCCTGGGGTCAAATTTGTCCCCGCCCCGGGGGTCACAGTTTTACATAGACTTATATAGATTTTTTTTTTTAAAAATCTTCTTCTCGGAAACTACTACAGCCAGAGGTTTGATATTTTGCATTTACTATAAGCTTATGGTCTTTTACCAAGTTTGTTCAAATAGTGACCCTGGGGTCACATTTGGCCCCACCCCAAGGGTCACATGTTTTATATAGACATGTATGGGGAAAAACTTAAAAAATCTTCTTCTCTGAAACTGCAAGAGCCAGAGGTTTAATATTTTGCATTTGCTATAAGCTTGTGGTCCTCTACCAAGTTTGTTCAAATGGTGACCCAGGGGTCACATTTGGCCCCACCCCGGGGGTCACAGCTTTACATAGGCTTGTATAGGGAAAAACTGAAAAAAATCTTCTTCTCTGGAACCACATGGCACAGAGCTCTCATGTATAACATGTAGCATCAGTTTATGGTCCTCTACTAAGTTTGTTCAAATGGTGACCCTGGGGTCAAATTTGTCCCCGCCCGAGGGTCACAGTTTTTCATAGACTTATATAGGATTTTTATTTTAAAAATCTTCTACCGGAAACTACAAGAGTCAGAGGTTTGATATTTTACATTTATTATAAGCTTATGGTCCTTTACCAAGTTTGTTCAAATGACGACCCTGGGGTCACATTTGGCCCCGCCCCAAGGGTCACATGTTTTACATAGACATGTATAGGGAAAAACTTAAAAAATCTTCTTCTCTGAAACTGCAAGAGCCAGAGATTTAATATTTTGCTGTTGGTCCTTTACCAGTTTTGTTCAAATGGTGACCCTGGGGTCGCATCTGGCCCCGCAACGGGGGTCACAGTTTTACATAAATGCTTGTTTTAAATTTTTTAATTTTATTTTTTATTTATTTATTTTTATTTATTTTATATATATATATTTTTTTAATTTTTTTTTTTTTTTTTTTTTTTTTTTTTAAATATTTTTTTTTTTTTTTTTATTTTTTTTTTTTTTTTTTAAATATTTTTTTTTTTATTATCTCTACTGGCCAACTTGGAAAACCAGCCAGATCGGACCAGTAATGGCGGAGTTATGGCTCTTGATTTAGTTAAAAATGCTATATTTTGCCTCTTTATATTAGCCAGTAGAGCATCCACAGGCCCTCTTGGGCCTCTTGTTAAAAAATAAGTTTGTAGCGACTACTTCTTGAAAACTATAAGAGATATTGATATGGGACTTTTTCTAAAATGATCAGCATGACATGATGGTTATCCGAGTCGAACATTATTTTGATTCGACGTTAAACATGGCTGCCAGTGGCCATCTTTGTTTACATAGAGTTACATAATGAAAACTTGTAGCGACTACTCCTCTGAAACTACTTGACGGATTTTCATGAAACTTCACACGAATGTTCCTCTTGATGTCTTATTGATCCTAGCAAAATTTCAGGTCGGCCGGAAATTCAAGATGGCCGCCATGGCTAAAAATAGATTTTCAAAATACAAGTTTGTAGCGACTACTTCTTGAAAAGTATAAGTGATATTGATATGGGACTTTTTCTAAAATGATCAGCATGACATGATGGTTATTCGAGTCGAATATTATTTTGATAAAACGTTAAACATGGCTGCCAGTGGCCATCTTTGTTTACATAGAGTTATATAATGAAAACTTGTAGCGACTACTCCTGTGAAACTACTTGATGGATTTTCATGAAACTTCACACGAATGTTGCTCTTGATGTCTAATTGATCTTAGCAAAATTTCAGGTCGGCCTGAAATTCAAGATGGCCACCATGGCTAAAAATAGATTTTTAAAAAATAAGTTTGTAGCGACTACTTCTTGAAAACTATAAGAGATATTGATATTCACGTCGAATTTTTACCCTCTGAAGGGCCCCGACCCCCTTCCCTCAAAAGTAAAAGAAAAACTGTATTTCCTACCAATTTTAAGACGTTTATATCATTCAGAGGACTTCGATTCATGTTATATGTTTTATCAGCACATTTTATGTTTTCATATAAAGGGAGGGTAACTCTCAAAAGTTTTAAACAAAAATAAATACTTTACCAACTATTGGTCAAAACAGAATACTTCACACAACTATTCTAAAATACATTTTAAACAAGAAAACTGATTTAGATACAAAGAGTCAGTAATTAGGAATTTTGTTCAGTGTGTATATTATCTATAAAGTCAAAGAGATAGTCTACCACAGTTTAATTGGATAGTGAGTAAAAACCAAAATACAAATGTGTGCGTTGTTGGTTTTTGTGTTTTTTGTGGCAAATTCTCGTAATTATGATAACAATTATTACTATATTTGAGGATGACAACAATGTTTGTAGTTATTTAAAAATATTTTAAGTCATGTGGTTCTCCGTTAACTGTCATATTCAATTCTTCCACTCTAAACTCCCTATAAGAAACTATTGTTAACCAACCGCCGTCCGAATACAGTAGATACAAATGTCGGACAGAAAATGTAGCATTCACAGAACACAGTCAACCAAAACATAGAGGAGCTTACACGAGTGACCATGCATTAGTGCTTTTAATAAACGAGTTGGATAAAATGATAGGATACGAGTCCCTGCACGGGTGTTTGTCAGTTGTAACGTGGAAAGCAATGGTTACCACATGTTACAATCGGTTAGCTCTGGTAAAATGGTCGATGGCAGTGCTGTGAACACACTGATTAATGTAACCACCCGTCCTTGTCTACCGCATGAGTTTTATATTATCTGTACTGACACTCATCGGTAGAGCATGGTATGACATTAGCTATACTCTAAATGTAGCCGATGCTAGGAGGCGTGGGAGGTGTTACACATTGCATTACCTTTCACGAACAGACTCAATAAAACCGAGTCTGCTACTTTTATCACTTGTTTGTGTTTGCTGCTTCCAAGGGATCCCCTGTTCATTATTTATTGACATTCACACCAGCGATTGTTTAGTGCTGTGTGGCGGCCGTAAAAAGTCACCCCGTCTACAAATCAGTAGTGTTATTACTTACTGGTCCTTTGGGATCATCAAGCACAATCTTTATTGCTTTAAAGTAGAATATCGCTTAAGCCGGTGCTAGGAGGCTGTGAGGTGTTGCACTTTACATTACCTGTCATGAACAGACTCAGTGAAACCTAGTCTGCTACTTTTATCTCGTGCTTGTGTTTGCTGCTTCCAATGGATCCCTTTTCATTATTAAAGAGATAAAAGTAGCGCTTGAATACACAGGAAAAAGAGGGTTCAGTGGAACTAGTCCTGAGATAAATTGAACTGAATTGAGGACTTTAAGGGTTTAGCCCATTTAGTAAAACCTATAATCTTGCCTGAAGTCCTCTTATTAAACAAACATCTATTCACTTTTGTAGCTATGCAACGAGAATAACAATAACATGAAAACAATGGGCAAGGTTCACAGAATGCATAACAATTTTAACAAATAAAAATAAATTCAGTTATCCATTCTGAACAATTGTTAAAAAAAGATTTAACTCAAGTGCAAGGTCAGACATAAATATATGAGGCTAAAGTTACACACGCGCAGCCTAAAACATTGTGTTTTCTTTTGCCAGACTGCACATATGCAATTGAGGGAGAAGTATTAGTGTGTGCAAATCCGGAAATCACCACACTCCGGATATATAAGAACAAAACATCTCAGTCGAATGCAGCCAAAGCCTGTAGCGAGATTAGTGGGAAACTCGTCAAAATTGACACTCGAACGAAACAGGAGATTATTCGGAAATTGCTTCTAACGAAAGACGGTACAGTTTTGCGAACTTTCCTTTTGAATTTATTTCACAGTGGACGAAGAAGAATACACCGACCGAAATGTAGAAGTCAGTTATTTCGATTGTATTTATCTAGTCTCGGTCCTGCCGGGATCGCTTCATGTCACAGGCTAGAAAAATGTGCAAAATAAGCTACATACTGTTCCAAAATAACCTTCATTACTGTTCCTAGATAACCTACAGTACTGTTCAAAAACAACCTTCATTACTGTTCCTAGATAACCTACAGTACTGTTCAAAAATAACCTTCATTACTGTTCCTAGATAACCTACAGTACTGTTCAAAAATAACCTTCATTACTGTTCCTAGATAACTTACAGTATATATCCAAAATAACCTTAAGTACTGTTCAAAATAACCTGCAGTACTTTCTAAAATAACCTACAGTACTGTTCAAAATAACCTACGGTGCTATTCAAAATAACCTACAGTACTTTCCAAAATAACCTACAGTACTATTCAAAATAACCTACAGTACTGTTCAAAATAACCTGCAGTACTTTCTAAAATAACCTACAGTACTGTTCAAAATAACCTGCAGTACTTTCCAAAATAACCTGCAGTACTTTCCAAAATAACCTATAGAAATGTTTCAAAATAACCTACAGTACTGTTCCAAAATAACCTACAGTACTGATCCAAAATAACCTACAGAACTGATTCAAAATAACCTACAGTACTGATCCAAAATAACCTACAGTACTGATCCAAAATAACCTACAGTACTGATCCAAAATAACCTACAGTACTGTTCCAAAATAACCTACAGTACTGTTCCAAAATAACCTACAGCACTGTTCAAAATAACCTACAGTACTGATCCAAAATAACCTACAGTACTGATCCAAAATAACCTACCGTACTGATCCAAAATTACCTAGTATTGTTTCAAAATAACCTACAGTACTATTCAAAATAACTTGCAGTACTGTTCCAAAATAATCTACAGTACTGTTCAAAATAACCTACAGTACTATTCAAAATAACTTGCAGTACTGTTCCAAAATAGTCTACAGTACTGTTCAAAATAACCTACAGTACTATTAAAATATAACTTGCAGTACTGTTCCAATTGAATTGGGTTTTAAGGCGCACCAACACATGGAATGTTATATGGTGCCTAACAGGAATGAACATGCCCGGCTAATCCTCCATTTACATCAAGATAAAATATGGAGAACCTTCTAACCTCTCGAACGTTTACATACGCGGTGTCCTCTCGAACGTTTACATACGCGGTGTCATGATGAAGACCTTGAAAAAGCATGATAAAAAATGACAAAATGAACATGAAAGCGGGTGAGGTCCTATCCCTCTGCCTCTACCGGGATTTGCAGTGGTTGTATTATTCGACCCCGGCAACCACACGGGGAAAATAACATTCAGTACTGTTCAAAATAACTTACAGTATAGTTCCAAAATAACCTACAGTACTGTTCCAAAATAACCTTCAGTACTGTTCCAAAATAACCTGCAGTACTGTTCCAAAATAACCTGCAGTACTGTTCCAAAATAACCTGCAGTACTGTTCCAAAATAACCTGCAGTACATTACCTGTTCCTAGATAACTTACAGTACTGTTCCAAAATAGCATACAGCACGGTTCCTAAATATCCTAGTATTGTTCCAAAATAGCATACAGCACGGTTCCTAAATATCCTAGTATTGTTCCAAAATAGCATACTGCACGGTTCCTAAATATCCTAGTATTGTTCCAAAATAGCATACTGCACGGTTCCTAAATATCCTAGTATTGTTCCAAAATAGCATACTGCACGGTTCCTAAATATCCTAGTATTGTTCCAAAATAGCATACTGCACGGTTCCTAAATATCCTATAGTATTGTTCCAAAATAACCCACAGTATCTTGATACTGTAGTAGATTACAAAATCCTGTAAAACACACTTCAGAATTGTATACATTTAATGACCCAACTTTTCAAGACTCCTTCATTAATTTTGAAGTTCATGTGTTCTTGTCGTGCCCTCAATGGTTTGTTCTCTTGTTGCTCTAGCTTCTGCCAAGTCATTGAGTTCTTTCTTTATGGATTTCTAGGCTATTGTCTTTTTGTATTCATATATACACGAGCATCTTTGTGTTTTATTTATATTGCCTATTAATGCTGCCTTGTTGGTTAGAGAATAGTTCATGGCGGGCATTTCTTTATGTACACCCTCCCGTTTTAGTGGGATGAAGTAGGGTAAGTGTGAGGTTTGGTGCACCCTAGAACCTGGTTTAAACCCCCATCGGCTTTTTTTGCCACTGGCGGTAGCCCTATTGTCAACCCTTTTGTGTTTGTGATGTCTAATTTGGCATTTTGTCCATCTTTAAAGTTGTTCTTTGTTTCTGTGTGTGTTTGTGGTTGACTGTCGTCCTTGAATACTACTTTTCCTGTTCGATTTTTATATCCATATTAAGCAGTACTGTGTTTATTAGTATATAACAACTTGTTGCTTTTGGGGCACATTTTTAAGAAAACGTGTTTCAGTTTTTACTTCAATTTTTACTTCCGTATTTACATGAACATTTTTGCTTAAACTTACATAAGTTAGTGAACTTGGAATATTTACTTTTCAGTTCGATAGGGGCTTTTCCCATTTAAACTCATTGTTGCTATGGCAGCAGGACATTAGAAAATCATACCTGACTTTAGTAAACTTTAATATTATGCGATACAACTTTTAGGGTGTCTTAAACTGGATTTACTCCACACATTCAAACTATTATGGATAGAGATTCTAAGAATACATCTAACTTTTTGTGCATTGAAAATGCTCTATCAAAAACAAAAAACATTTGCTTGTGAAATGTTTATTTCTCAACCGATTTCAAAAAGAAAGGTATTTTATTTACAACTAACAAGTGCATATTTCACTGATATATAACTTAATTATGTCATATTTCACTTGTGTCTGAAAATCAAACAACACATTTGGCAAAAACAAACGCCCTAAAGAGTAATAGAAATTATGAAAAATTAATACAGAATTTGCCAAAATGTCCATTTTTCGATTCATGAAATAAAGAATTTTCCAGCGTAAAACTTTATTGAGCTATATATTTATATAGAATTAGCTGAAACGTTTTTATTTTTGTATCTAAAAGAAAGGTATTTATAGGTTTATTGGACTATTGATAAACATTGGAAGTTATGCATACACTTCGTGAGCAACTATCAAAGAAAACAGCTGGACCATTGACCTGTATAGTAAACAAACAAATACTTTCTTATGACCCTAACTTATCTGATGAATTTTCAAGCGGAGATCAATTGTTTCTATATGAAAATTACACAGCATCATATGATTTGAAGGTGCAGAAAATAATTAATACAATGGTTTTAATTGGGGAAATAATTGGTGGTATCACACCTATAATTCATGGAATTGTGCTTATAAGCTGTGCATCTAGTGCTTATAAGCTGTAAATTTCGTTTCAGCATATCTTTTCGAACGTATCATTATATAATTATGTAAATTCATTTCACTTATAAACATGTGAATATAAACATTGCAGAATACTACAACAGCGACTACTGGATCGATGGTTCTAACATCAACGCGGCAGACTTCTCTGCGTCCAACGCTTGGACGTTTACCGACGGAACGAATGTGCCCATGGATCACTATTTTTGGCAAGTAGGCACGCCTAATTCGCCCGATACTGACCATTGTGTTAGAATGAGAAAATATGATCTTCACCTGTGGAATGACTATAAATGCGTTAGGCCATATGGTTATATCTGTGAGATCCCGTAGATTGTTCCATGAAGAACAGTGTGCTGGTTTTAGAGCAGATGCAAATAACCTGAGCAATGATTATCCAGGCTCTACCCCATATGGTTGCATAATAAACCGTATGTTGGTTTTAGAGCGGATGCAGATCACATTGTTGCGTTCTCATTTTCCGTCCAGTTTAGTTTGTAATTTTGTCTACCGAATTAACACTTGATTGTATAAAAGCATTGAGAGGTATATTAAGTTTAATGATTTTTTCATAACAGTTTCAGGACGTTGATAAGAGAAAACTCCGGAGGTGGTTTACTTCTGCATAATGTATTGTATTATTATTATTATTATTATTATTATTATTATTATTGCAGTATCCTATTATAATATTGACATCTAGTAAAACTAAATTCATTGACCATATAATCCTGTTCCAGTAACGCTCTGTTAAATTTTATTTTTCTAATAATATGTGGAAGTAAAATATGTGGAAGTAAGTGGAAAAGTCGAGAAGGTTTCAATAAAAGCAGCGACTGCATTCAATAGTCCCTAATACCAGAACTTATTGAATGTAGAATGAATTAAGGAATGATGTTTGGCGGCATGTCGAAAAATGCATAGGTCATACTGTACGGTAAATAATAATAAAAATGAAAATAATCAATTATTAGAACATAGGTTAACTAGAAAATGTGTCAATGTGACACGGATGCCCCGCTTTAGTATTGTCAGTCACGTAAAACAAAATTTCAGTTTAAAGAAACAGTCTGACAATAGGTCAAGGTCATTCATACTGACCTACTTTTATTAGAAACCTACTTTTGTTTATGTGTGAAGTTTGAAAGCTCTACAGCTTCTGTTGTCTGAGAAATTCGTATGAACGAACAGATGTTCGGACGGACAGTCAGATGGACGAACCAGGGTAATACTATATGCTTGTATATTAGAAGTATATGCCTAAAGGAACCTTGTATCGCGTACCAAAGTATCATAATTAATGATTCTCCTTTCTTAAATATGGACTCAAAAACGTGAAAATGTCAAATTAATGTTTAATTAATGACTTTCATTAAAATAATTGGTAGTATGATTGATTTCTAAAAATCAGGTCGTATATGACGACCGTTAGATAACACGAAAAAATCGAGACTTTTTTTTCCATTGATTAAGGAACTAGCTCTACTACATAAACTAGCTCCAAGAAAACTTAATAAAGACAGATAAAAATATCGGACAGGGAAAGCAGCATTCAAGGACAACAGTCAACCACAAAACACAAAAACAAACACGCAAACAGACAAACGAGAAGGCAAAAGCAATAAAAAACACAAGCGACATCACAAACACAAAAGGGTTGACAATAGGGCTACCGCCTTGGAACGGTCAGTGGCAACAAAGGCCACTGGGTGTTTAAACCGGTTCTAGGGTGCACCAAACCTCACACTTACCCTACCGTCATCCCATTAAAACAGGACAGTTTAAATAAAGAAATCCCCGCCATGATCTAATCTCTAACCAACAAGGCAGCATCAATAGGCAATATATATGCTCGTGTAAATATAATACAAAAAGCCTAGAACGCCACAAAGAAGGTACTCAATGACTTGGCAGAAGCCAGAGCAACAAGAGAATAAACCATTAAGGGCACGACAGGAAAGATCATAGACAAACATCAAACGCCACCGTCCCAATGGGCTTTAGGTAGGCGTCATCATAGGGTCCACAGCCTGTCTGGTCATCGTACAATTAAAGACGAAAGCATAGTGGCAAACTGTAAAAGGGTCCACCACCAAGCATGCAGGACGTTGCAAATGATAGGGTCGTAACCTCTTTTGATAAACTTTTTAACAAGTTTAACAAAGATAGTATAAAAGTGATCATGACCAAGAATCTTACGAAGTTTATAAATAACATCACCATAGAAGTCAGGTTGTGATAGTCCTTGTCGCAGAAGAGTCCTTAAATTACTTTTATATTTGGAAAGAAGATCAGGGTTACGATAATAAAATTTTGCAAAGGTTTTACAAAGTTTATGGTAACGGTAACCCTGATTGAGTAGCTTTTTAGTTATACAAAGATTACGAATATTAAAGTCCTCAACTCGAGTACAAGCTTGTGAAAAACGAATAAGTTGAGGAACATCCCCATCCAAGTGGGGGTAATTAACAATGTCAAAATTAAAATCATCTCTTGTCATAGATTTTGCTAATTATTTGACCATTTTCAGTCGAGAGATCTAAATCGAGAAAAGAAGCGTTATTATCAGATATATTAGCTTTATTAAGCTGAAGTTCTTTAGGATAAATATTATCAACCATAGTTAGAAAGAAAGGGTTATCAATGTTCAGTATGTCATCCAGATACCGAGAGGTGTCATTAAAAGCTTCAATAACATCTGCCTGGGTATCTGATGAAAGACTCAACATGAAATCCCTTTCATAGCAAAATAAAAACAAATCTGCGACAAGTGGTGCACAGTTCGTACTCATAGGGATACCAACAATTTGTCTATAAACGGTGGTACCATACCTGAAGTTGTGTTTTCAACTTTAAGTTCGCTTAATTATACTAATGCGACCTTGGCATGATGATATTGGTGTAGCAATTCACTTTACATACCATACCATATTATGCAGTTTGGTAAATGCACTATAAAGAAATGAACACAAAATAGTGTTAAGTTCTCCGTTTGACATTGACATATGACTATGCTTGACCAGTAGAAATCGGTATGGTAATTTGGTTTTGTAAATAAGTCTATGCATTTGCAAAGTTTAATGGAAAAATCTGAAAAATATTTTGCTCGGTTTTCCTTGGAAACCCTGGTGGTTATTAGATATGTATTTTGGCGGGCGTGCATCCGTGCGACGTCTCTTAAGCTCTTAGTTTCTGCTCAATAACTTTAGTTGGAAATGAGATATTGGAGCGAAATTTGCTGTGTATGTACCTTATACGGAACAGAAGCTTGGGGTTGCATTTGGGGTCATTGAGGTCAAAGTCAATGTTAGTGTTACTAAAAATAGAAAAACGATTTCCGCTCAGTAACTTAAGGAATGAGATATGCGTGTAGGTATCAATAGGAAGTTGTGATTGTATTTAGAATCACTATTGTCAAGGTCAAGGTCATTGTTACTAAAATAGAAAAACAGTTCACGCTCAATAACTTAAGTTGGGAATGAGATATTAGAACGAAACTTGCATTTTGTTACTTCATTTTCATCTTACCGGTAATGTAATAGCTTTTCTAATGAAAAACCTGATTTTCTTGGAATTTCCACGTTTCTTGTTTTACTTCATTATTTAATGTTCTGTATATAGCATTTGTTCTCTAACTAACAATGCCCGTAAATGAACAGGGTATGGTTTGTTTGAATAAGTAACTCTTTAGGGTACATGCCTATGTGTATATAAATTATGTTCGTGTGTGATTGTGTATATATGTATATGGCACTGGTATATGGACGAGTATATTTGTCAATAGTGTGTGCAACATAGAGTTGTCCTGCTGTCATGCATAAACAATCATATATACGAGTCCCGTTAATATTATCTTGGTAAATGCTAAAAACTGACAGAAATATAAAGCAATACACCAGGTACATTCTATAAAATAACAAGAAATGTCACTGTAAGTGACATATGCCCCCGAAAGGGTTTTGACCTTTGACCTCTAAGTGTGACATTGACTTTGGAGCCTCGGATTTGAATTTTGCGCGTGACACGTCGTCTTGTTGTGGTGAGAACTTGTGCCAAGTTATTTGAAAATCCGTCCCATGAATGACAGAGTTATTGACTGGACACGATTGGACGGACCGACTACTAAAATAGAAATGTTTACAAGTTTTTATTACATTGTCATTGCGTACACACACACACGTCATTGAAGAAATCATAAAGTTTGCATATATAAACAACAATAAATGGAAAACAGAATATTTCTCTGTATATTTGGAAAACAATCCTGATCATCTTTTCAAAAACACAACATTTGTCATAAAAAATTGTCAAAATATAGAAATAGCATTTACTATGTAAAATATGATTTAGTTTTTCTTAGAATAACGTCTGGTGTATATATTAATTGCATGTAATGTATTTTTCATAGTTTGTAAAGCTGTTCATGTTCTCGCTATGTTTCATTTGATTGTTTAAATTCCTTAAGCTAAAATGTGTTTATAATTGGATATTAAAGGGACTGGAACGAATCTAGAACTGTGGTGGATGTCATTCAAGATACTGACCAACCCATTATATTAAACTATATACAAGGTGTATATACACTAAAGTGTTCTTATATTACACCTCTAAATAACATAAATGTTTAGCTATGGGTTTTATTAACTTGTATCATTATTAAAAATATAAAGAAAATGTCTTAAAACGGTAGAAAAAGATGTTTAAAAAATGATAAATGTTGACTTAAGTTAAGATACTGCTAAGAAGTTTTGTGAATACGGACCCTGGATGTGCAGCTTTAGCCTACACAACTGTATGTATTGTGTATGTAATAATAGCATATTTTCATTTTGTTTTATATATTTTACATTTTAACCACATACCGTGACGACGTTGCAAAATGTTTAAAAACATAATGTGACCATATTGCACTTGGTTTTATATATTGTACATTTTAATAACATATTGACTATATTACTCTTGGTTTTATATATTACACATTATAAGAACATATTCAGGGCTTTCCCCAGGATTTTTTTAAGGAGTGGTGGCTTTTTTGGCGTACAAAGGGGGTGGGTGCGGGAAAGGGGTATCAATTTTTTTTTTAAATGCCAGTTGAAAAGAAGAGATTTGGCGTTTATCTGGTATCAGAAGGAAGGAATGAATGAAATAATAAAAAAACATCATATTTTATTACACATTTATTTCAAAATCTTTTAATAAAAAATGCTAGCAAATCACTTTCTGACAGAATAGTATATATCAGTCCAGAATATTTTAAAAGACCCAATGTATTCAAAATTACAAATTTGATAAATTAATAAACACCAAAAATAATGCAGAGTTTAGAAAAGTGTGTGAATTTATTAAAAACATCATGCAAATATTCATGTTGTAATGTAATACTGTTTGCCATGCAATTGCCAACAAATAAATGAAGAACTCTCCCATATATGTGTATACAAAACAGATCTTTAGTTATATGATAAATGAGGACTACCTGGGAGGTCATTTCTTCTCCCAGCTATTATCAAACTGCATTACTCTTTTGTAATTAACCATGTCATATTACATGTATATCTTTAATATCTGTCTTCTTTTATACTTATGAGCCTCGATGATTATTTAAATGTTGTTATACATACCTCATATATTCATGTAAATGTGAATTGAGTGAATAAAAGATATTGTTTTGTATTGTAATACCAAATGCAATTGGTGGCAACCTTAATTATTTAATAAAGAAATAATTATATAATTACAAAATCTTCACTGAACTTCAATAAGCAAACTGACGATTTCTCTTTAAAATATTGATTAATTAGCTTAATTATCAAGATAACAAATCAGCTAAATATGCTACCTTAATTATTTGATTGAGTTATTATTAAATAATCACAAAATATCTACCTCATTCATTATACTTACCGACAAAAAAGCTGACAATTTAAACGTTGATTATTGCTTGTAAATACACGATAAACGTTCAATTAAATTATCCATTAAAACCCGTCCTTTATCCCCATGCGTTACAAATACCAATCAACAATACTGCTCTCCTTTAATCATGACCAATCATGACCAAATTGGGCAATAAACCAAATTTAATTTGTTTACTTAACACTTAGCATATAACCTGCCAGACATAACACAAGCCCTGTCCTTCGGATTAGACTTTAAACCAAGGTCTGCTCGCTAAAATGCTTAGTGCAATACAGCGAGGATAAATAAACGCTTATAGGTATGAAAGCACTAATTATTTTCCCCATAGACACCAATGTTAAAGTGTCACATTATAATGATTTGCTGCAAGTTCAACTCAAGTATGGATAATGCAGCAGTGTAATGTTCATATAGAAAACTATTTTTCCACTTGAAAAATCACCAGAAAACGTGGGGTCACAAGACATGTAAGAAAGTTCTTGTTTGTTTACTAAACAGGTCAAGGGTACAGCTGTTTGTATTGATCGACTGTTTTCATTGCTCACAAAGTGTAAGCATAGAGGAAAAATTTCGAAAATGTTCATCAGTTACCCAGTAAAACCTATTAATACGCTTCTTATACATATAACCAAAAAATCGAATAGAAATGAGCAGTTTCCCCCTACTTATAATGCCCATTTCCATCAAAAAAGGAGGGATTACTTTTTATTATAGGAACTACATTCGACTACACCTCGGAGGTTTACGTGTAATTAGTGGTGGTAAACCTATACGCACACAAGCCCTACATCTCGGAGGTTTACATGTAATTAGTGGTGGTAAACCTATACGCACACAAGCCCTGTGTATTGAGTACCACGTGACTGCCTTTACTGCATCAACATGCGTCATAGACACACAGCCAGGTAATCAGCTGTAATCAGCTGTTCAGTAAGGCCTGAGGGAAAATTGTATATTGTATATATTGATAGGATTATGGGATTAAGGGATCGCGGCAACGGATTTAAAGCATCGCGGCTACATTAAGGCGTGGCGGTGTCACTTTCTGAGTTGAAGGCATCGCGGCACCGCCACGCCTTAAATGGCTGGGGAAAGCCCTGATATTAATACCATATTGCACTTGGTTTTATATATTCAGTGATTTGTTTACCTCTGCGTCCTGCGTCCAGGACGCACAAATATTTCCGTGGACGCAAATTACCAGAACATGTGCGTTCTTGGGACGCACATAAATTGCAAGTAAAGAGTTCCGTAATTCATATTTTCCCTGTAAGAATTCAATCCGTCGCTTTTTTCTCCGCGTCTACCGCCATATTTCCCCTGTAAGAATTCAATCCGTCGCTTTTTTCTCCGCGTCTACCGCCATATTTGACTATTCGATGAGGGTTAAGTTTACACTCGCACCATTCCGCGTAATTTTGTAACGTCGATTATTATTGGATAATGGTCATACGATTAGCCAATGGAATCGGCCGTGAGGTAAAACACGAAACGGTGCGGAAGTAAACATTCCACGAGTTGGCGATGCCTCGTCTGCAAAATGGGGCCCAAAGAGAAAACTAAACAATGACTCAAAGCAACAAACACTCTCGAGTTTCATTCAAAAGGCCAGTACATCCTCCAATAATGACGCTCAAACAGCCAGTATATCTACGGCAATTGAACCACCTACCAAAATCCGCAAATACAACAGTTGTTGGGAGAAATTGTTCATTTGGCTCGGGTATGACGATACCACAAAAAGCATGTATTGTATTTTTCAAATGTAATGGGATGACTAAAAGTGCACACTTCACAAACTTTCAACAGTCAACTCTCGGTCGACATGCTTCTTTATGCGACTGCGATTGTTATGCTCTCACCGTATGTATGCCTGATTAAAGTTATCAACACCATGTTATAAAATAGTGCTTGAATTTGAAATAAATTACTACTAAAACCTGGGACTCACTCCTTTAGTTTTGGGACTCATAGATTTTTGGCCCAGCGAGTCCTAGGACTCGTACAAGTGAAATTGTAAAAAAATCACTGTATATTGTACATTTTAAGAACATATTATGACTATATTACTCTTGGTTTTATATATTACACATTATAAGAACATATTAAGACCATATTGCACTTGGTTTTATATATTGCACATTTTAAGAAGATATTTTGACTATATTGCACTTTGTGTTATATAATGAACGGCTTTAAAACGCATTTACATTATGTTCGGTATTTTTTAGAATAATATTTTCATATACCAAATGTATTTTTAGCTTATTTGTCAACGTCCCATCAAACAAATCACCATGTGCAAAGGAGATAACCTTCTTGACATGATACAATATGCGTTTTTAAAGTCGTACAGTATACACTACTCGACTTTTATAATCGGTAACATTTCAAAAGATTATATATTTTTTAATAATTCATATTTTTATTTAAATTTTTAACTGGCTTCGTTTAACAAATATCACCAGCAATTTATAAAACTTAATCTGCCTTGATTGGACTAAAACCTTGTTGATAAACTTAATAAAATATTGGTATGTGTTTTGGTGACTTCCAGTTTTTAGCTCTACTGATCAGAGATCAGCAGAGCTTATGCCGTGGTCCGGCGTCCGGCGTCTGTCTGTCCGTCCGTCCGTCTGTCTGTCCGTAAACTTTTTTTTGTAGCGACTTCTCCTCTGAAACTACTGAATGGATTTTCATGAAACTTTACAGAAATGTTGCCCATGAAGTCTAGTTGATCCTAGCAAAAATTCATGTTGATGTGAAATCCAAGATGGCCGCCAGATCTAAAAATAGGTTTTTAAAAAACAAGTTTGTAGCGACTTTTTCATGAAAACTATAAGTGATATTGATATGGGACTTTTTCTAAAATGATCAGCATGACATGATGTTGGTCCTTGTCGAAAATCGTTTTGATTCGACGTTAAACATGGCTACCAGCGGCCATCTTTGTTTACATAGAGTTATATAATGAAAACTTGTAGCGACTACTCCTCTGAAACTATTTGACTGATTTTCATGAAACTTCACAGGAATGTTGCTCTTGATGTCTAATTGATCCTAGCAAAATTTCAGGTCGGCCGGAAATTCAAGATGGCCGCCACGGCTAAAAATAGATTTTCAAAATACAAGTTTGTAGCGACTACTTCTTGAAAACTATAAGTGATATTGATATGGGACTTTTTCTAAAATGATCAGCATGACATGTTGTTGGTCCTTGTCAAAAATCGTTTTGATTCAACGTTAAACATGGCTGCCAGCGGCCATCTTTGTTTAAATACAGTTGTATAGTAAAAACTTGTAGCGACTACTCCTTTGAAACTACTGGACAGATTTTCATGAAACTTCACAGGAATGTTGCTCTTAATGTCTAATTGATCCTAGCAAAATTTCAGATCGGCCGCCACAGCTAAAAATAGATTAAAAAAAAATAAGTTTGTAGCGACTACGTCTTGAAAACTATAAGTGATATTGATATGGGACTTTTTGGAAAATGATCAGCATGACATGATGGTTATCAGAATCAAACATTATTTTGATTTGACGTTAAACATGGCTGCCAGTGGCCATCTTTGTTTACATAGATTATATGATGAAAACTTGTAGGGACTACTCCTCTGAAACTACTCGACGGATTTTCATGAAACTTCACAGGAATGTTGCTCTTGATGTCTAATTGATCCTAGCAAAATTTCAGGTCGCCCGGAAATTCAAGATGGCTGCCATGGCTAAAAGTAGATTTTCAAAATACAAGTTTGTAGCAACTACTACTTGAAAACTATAAGTGATATTGATATTGGACTTTTTGTAAAATGATCAGCATGACATGTTGTTGGTCCTTGTCAAAAATTATTCTGATTCAACGTTAAACATGGCTACCAGCGGCCATCTTTGTTTACATACAGTTATATAGTAAAAACTTGTAGCGACTAATCCTTTGAAACTACTTGGCAGATTTTCATGAAACTTTACAGGAATATTGCTCTTAATGTTTAATTGATCCTACAAAATTTCAGATCGGCCAGAAATTCAAGATGGCCGCCACAGCTAAAATTAGATTTTTTAAAAAAGAAGTTTGTAGCGACTGCGTCTTGAAAACTATAAGTGATATTGATATGGGACTTTTTGTAAAATGATCAGCAAGACATGATGGTTATCAGAGTCAAACATTATTTTGATTCGACGTTAAACATGGCTGTCAGCGGCCATTTTGTTTACATAGAGTTATATAATGAAAACTTGTAGCGACTATTCCTGTGAAACTACTTGACGGATTTTCATGAAACTTCACAGGAATGTTGCTCTTGATGTCTAATTGATCCTAGCAAAATTTCAGGTCGGCCGGAAATTCAAGATGGCCGCCACGGCTAAAAATAATTTTTCAAAAAACAAGTCTAGCGACTACTTCCTGAAATCAAAATCAATCAGTAGAGCTTCAAGGTCATTGACCTCTTGTTAGTATTCTTGTTATTTTCAAAAAAAACTGGGTGACCTATTATAGAAGTTGAGTTAGTGTATATATTAAAGGACAAAAGAAACGCAACTCTGTGTTTATAATCAAACATCTGTACGTGTATTTAAAAAAAGAAAATATTTCATTTCAGTACACAGTATTAATTTTCAATACAAAAATATGGTGGAGGAATTGGTGGCGATTTTTAATCACTGGAAAATTAACAATGGCTTATTTGAACAAACAAAACTACTTATATACTGACCCTAAACAATTTGCGTTTCTTTTTTCCTTCAATGTATATTGCAAATTTAACGAAATAGTATTTCACAACGTTTCCACCCCCTTGTAAATGTCATATAATCCACACTCTGTTATCCCATATGAATAAATATTTATTTTAATTAAAATCTAGTGATGTATCTGTCCCTGTTGTTGCTGTTTATGTTGTTGCATTTACTATTGTTATTATTATTGTTGTTATTTTTGTTGTTGTTACTGTTTTTGAAACTGTTTTTGAAGCTATTGTTGTTACTGGTGTTGTTACCGTGCTACTGCAATACTGTTGTGATAGTTGTATGTCGGATTTTAGGGCTTTTTCTATTGATGTTGTTAATCTCTGAAATTGCAATAAAAACATATTCATTATTACAATTCTTCTGTGTTCTTTTCAACAATCTGTCTCACCTTTTTTTTAATAAATAGTTTTTTCTTTTGATTCAGTATTTGTGTTTGTCCTTCATTTTCCAATATAATTACCGAAACCCTCAAGATAATTATCTCCCTTACCACCAATGGAGTATGGTTACAACCCTAATATATATATATCCATTTTGTTACTTTTGTCTTATATGATATTATCATAGAGGACCTATGGATGCTCTGATCGCTGTTGTTTTTATAACAATAGAAGAAGTGACATATGTATTCTGTCAATCTGATGAGAAATTATGAAGTAGCAATATCGGAGAAAAATATAGTTTGGATGGTCTCGTTCCCTTAATTTCAATACTTCTTTGCCTTTATGATAAGCTAGCAATGTCCGAAATGTATTCTCTCATCAATTAACATAACACCAGTATTTAGATCTATCCGCCCTATTATTGATGTAGGAGTATATTGACAATATATTATAATACCAGAAGCTATTCTTGCCATACGTTGTAGTCTCAACATAAGGCACCTGTCACATATTTGTATATCGAAAGTTATATGAGCTGTCCTTTTTAAATTATTAATAAACACTGAAAAGCATATCCCTTGGAAGCAACAAACACAAACAAGAGAGAAAATAGCAGACTAGGTTTTATTTATCTTTACAGCCGAAACACAGCAGTAAACTAACGCTTGTGTAAATGTCAAGACATAGTGAAAAGGGGATCATTTGGAAGCAACAAACACAAACAAGAGAGAAATGTAGCAGATTCGGTTTTACTGAGTCTTTAGCACCGGCTTAAGTGATATTGTACTTGAAAGCCACAGAGATTGGACTTGGTGATCCCAAAGGACCAGGAAGTGAAAACACTACTAATTTGTAGCAGGGGCGAACTTTTAAAGCCGCCACCAAAGCACAGAACAAACGCTAGTGTGAATGTCAATAAATAAAAGGGGATCCATTGGAAGCAACCACAGACAAGAGAGAAATGTAGCAGATTCGGTTTTACTGAGTCTGTTCATGAAAGGTAGTATAAGGTGAAACCCCTCTCACGTCCCCTAGCACCGGCTTAAGTGATATTCTACTTTAAAGCCACAGAGATTGGACTTAGTGATTCCAAAGGATCAGGAAGTAAAACAAGAGGCCCAAGAGGGCCTGTGGACGCTCTACTGGCTAACATGGCTCTTATAACATCAATGAAGCGAGTGACTGCCATTCACGTTTTTTTGAAAGTTTTGGGCAAAAAAAAGCTTTTTGACTAAATCAAGGGCCATAACTAAAGAATCTAAAGTTTGGTAAAAGATCAGATGAAAAGTGAAGGCCCTACCATATTAATGAGGCAAAATATAGCATTTTTAACTAAATCAAGAGCCATAACTCCTCTGTTACTGATCCGACTGGTCCAACATAGAGCTAAAAAAAAAAATTAAAAAAAATTAAAAAAAATAAATAGTCATAAAATCTGGTAAAGTTTGGCAAAGATCAGATGCAAAATGAAGGCCCTATCGTATGACGAGGCAAATTATAGCATTTTTAACAAAATCAAGGGCCATAACTCCGCTGTTACTAGTCCGACCTGGCTGTTTTTCGAACTTGTCCAAGCTTTCATTGATATTAACAATCTGATACAGTTTGGTAAAGATCGGATGAACAATGAAGCCGCTATCGTCCTAACGAGGCAAAATATAGCATTTTGAACTAAATCAAGGGCCATAACTCCGCTGTAACTAGTCCGATATGCCTGGTTTTCGAACTTGTCAGAGCTTTCATTGATATTAACAATGTGGTATGGTAAAGTTTGGTAAAGATGGGATGAAAAATGAAGGCCCTATCGTCTTAATGAGGAAAAATATAGCATTTTGAACTAAATCAAGGGCCATAACTCTGCTGTTACTGGTCCCATAAGAATGGTTTTCGAACTTGTCCGAGCTTTTATTGAATTAACAATCTGATAAAGTTTGGTAAAGATCGGATGAACAATGAAGCCCCTATCAACGAGGCAAAATATAGCATTTTTAACTAAATCAAGGGCCATAACTCCGCTGTGACTGGTCCGATATGGCTGGTTTTCGAACTTGTTCGAGCTTTCAACGACATTAGCAATCTGATAAAGTTTGGTAAAGATCGGATGAACAATGAAGCCCCTATCGTCTTAACGATGCAAAATATAGCATCTTTAACTAAATCAAGGGCCATAACTCCGCTGTAACTATTCCGATATAGCTGGTTTTCGAACTTGTCCGAGCTTTCATTGATATTAACAATGTGGTAAAGTTTGGTAAAGATGGGATGAAAAATGAAGGCCCTATCGTCTTAACGAGGAAAAATATAGCAATATATAGCATTTTTAACTAAATCAAGGACCATAACTCCGCTGTTACTGGTCCGATCTGGCTGGTTTTCGAAATTGTCCGAGCTTTCATTGATATTAACAACCTGTTAAAGTTTGGTAAAGATCGGATGAAAAATGAAGGCCCTATTGCTTAACGAGACAAACGTCAACGACGGACGGACGGACGGAAGATGGACGACGGACAACTCGCCATCCCATAAGCTCTGCTGGCCCTTGGCCAGAAGAGCTTAAAACTACTAATTTGTAGCCGGGCAAACTTTTACAGCCGCCACCAAAGCACTAAACAAACGCTAGTGTGAATCTCAATAAATAAAAGAGGATCCCCTGGAAGGCACAAACACAAACGAGAGAAATGTAGCAGATTCGGTTTTACTGAGTCTGTTCATGAAAGATAGTATAAGGTGAAACCCCTCTCACCGGCTTAAGTGGTATTCGACTTTAAAGCCACAGAGATTGGATTTGGTGATCTCAAAGGACCTGGAAGTAAAAACACTACTTCGTAGCAGGGGCGAACTTTTACAGCCGCCACCAAAGCACTGAACAAACGCTAGTGTGAATGTCAATAAATGAAAGGGGATCCCTTGGAAGCAACAAACACAAACAAGAGAGAAATGTAGCAGATTCGGTTTAACTGAGTCTGTTCATGAAAAGTATTATAAGGTGAAACCCCTCTCATGCCCACTAGCACCGGCTTAAGTGATATTCTACTTTAAAGCCACAGATAATGGACTTAGTTATCCCAAAGGACCAGGAAGTAAAACACTACTAATTTGTAGCAGGGGCGAACTTTAACAGCCGCCACCAAAGCACTAAACAAACGCTAGCGTGTATGGGGGATCCCTTGGAAGCAACCACAAACAAGAGAGAAATGTAGCAGATTCGGTTTTATTTAGACTGTTAATGAAAAGTAGTAAAGGTGAAACCCCGCTCACGCCCACTAGCACCGGCTTAAATGATATTCTACTTTACAGCCATAGATAATGGACTTAGTTATCCCAAAAGACCAGGAAGTAAAACACTACTAATTTGTAGCCGGGGCGAACTTTAACAGCCGCCACCAAAGCACTAAACAAACACTAGCGTGTATGGGGGATCCCTTGGAAGCAACCACAAACAAGAGAGAAATGTAGCAGATTCGGTTTTATTGAGCCTGTTCATGAAAGGTAGTATAAGGTGAAACCCCTCTCACGCCCCCTAGCACTGGCTTAAGTGATATTCTACTTTAAAGCCACAGAGGTTGGACTTAGTGATCCTGAAGGACCAAAGGACCAGGAAGTAAAAACTCTAATAATTTGTAGCCGGGGCGAACTTTTACAGCCGCTGCAAAGCGCCTAACTAACGCTAGTGTGAATGTCAATAAGCGGTCTTCTAGTATAAATAATACTAAAAGTGTATCCCTTGGAAGCAACACACACAAACAAGAGATAAAAGTAGCAGACACGGTTTTATTGAATCTGTTCATGATAGGTAATGTTTTGTGCAACACCTCTCACGTCTCCAAGCACCGGCTTAAGCGATATATTCTTCTCTAAAGTCAGAAAGATTGGGCTTGTTGATCTCAAAGGATGAGTAAGTAATAACACTACTGATTTTAGTCGGGGCGACTTTTTACGGCCACCACACAGCACTAAACAAATGCTAGTGTGAATGACAATAAATAAAAGGTGATCCCTTGGAAGCAACAAATACAAACAAGAGAGATAAGTAGCAGATTAGGTTTTATTGAGGTTGTTCATGATAGGTAATATAAGATACAACACCTCGCAAGGCTCCTAGCACCGGCTTAAGCGGTATTCATTTGTTATTAGTCATTAAGTCATTAAGCACTAGAGGAGCCATTTTATGTAACATTTTAAAAGTTTATATTGCAGTAGTACGTGTTCTGGTAAGTTTCTTCAGCTTCCCCACAGGTGACTAAGCTCACAGTATTTTGTTTCAACTCAAATTGTATCGCTTAAAGGGACACATGGCAATCTTGATTTTTTTAAAAACTAGCGGCGTCCCGTTAGTTTTTCTACATAAATTGCATTTGTTCAATCATTAATGTTAATTATAAGAATTGTATTAAGCCATTTGTTTTTGCATATTATTATTTTTTGATAATATTGCACCAATGATATATTAAAACTTATAGTATAATAAGGCGAAATAGTGAATACTTAAAATTTGATTTAGGTCATGGTCACACTTACAGGTCAGAAGATGCTTTATGACCCTGTATTTGAATGAAGTCATATTAGTTGTGTCGCGCGCAAAACCCAGGTCTTGTGGAAATACAGACAAATACTTCGGGGGCATTTGTCACTTACAGTGACATTTCTTGTTTATTTATTTTTACATTTCTCAATATAAAAATGTGCCAAATTATAGTACAAATCCCTTAAACAGTTTCAGATGAGGTGTTGTGAATTGCTTACTGACGCAGGATGAAATGTCATGACATCAGTGCATCTGACCAAAGGCCAACGAAATAATAAACAAAATTAATGTAAATTCATTCACATTTTTTATTTACAATTGCTGTAATAATAAATATGTATATAAAATGATATTCATACAATGCAATAATTTAAATAAGTATTAAAAAAATTAAATTTATATTTTTCTACAATAAATCATGTAGAATTCTCTATCACAAAATGAGGAAACGTCTTAACAAACCAGACCAAAATCCACACAAAAAACATCAAAATAATGAACTAAATAATTAGGTAAAACATATACATGTACACAGTAGTAAATGTGTTTTGTAATTATAGTTTTAACATGGTCTCTCAATAACATTTATTTAAAGGTTGCATTAATTACAGAATAAAATCTGAAAATCAAGAGGAATATCTGAAGAAAAAAAATTGTTCGTAGGGATACTGTTACCTCAAAATACACTAAACATTCAAATCCTGGTTCTTAATTTGCAAAAAAAAAATAGTACTGCCCAATACTTCTGTTGGATTTTATTAGTCCGGTTATCATGGCTGCCAATTAATATGAAATCAATACAAATGGATGAACTACCAGTAATATAAAACAGTTAAAACTTGCAAATACTGTTACATGACTATAATGTCCTTCATTGTGTTGCCTTGTGTAACATCGGATTTTGTTGTAATTTATACTAAACGGAACTCCTTACACATTATATTTTAAATTTATTTTTTATTTTTCAGTTTCTTGCAATGAAATTTCGTATAGGTACATTTGAATCGTATTCCAACATTACTGCACAACTATTTTGGTAGAGTTTTTTCAGATGAGTTATTTACAAGCTTGGTGCATTTTAACACAATTTTTTCATTAAAATGACCAATAATTATGTAAATTGATTGAAATTTGAAATGTTAGACTATGAGGCGTTAAAAGTTCCTAATAGTATGTATGAAGATATTGTTAAATTCACTTACTTGAATTTAAGATAACACAAAAAGTTTAACACATCACTAAAGTAGACTTTTTAAGGTGCATTAGCACCGCCTTGCTCGGTCATACGTGACGATATAGTTTAGCTAAATTGCAGTTTTCAGCTACAGTCAGTTGCTGAATATATTGTCAGTTGTCGCGAAATATGAAAAATACTCATTCCAACTAAATTTTCATTTCCGCAATGTGGTTAATTTGTTATTAATTGTCCAAAGAAAGGCTTTGGCATTATTTCTGCACTGTGTTTTTATGGTCAATAAAATAAAATTGACTGCAGTTGATATCATCAAATTCTGTGCTTTTTTTTGTGTGGCTCAGATCTAAAACTTAAAAACAATTTTTACATAAACAAATGCAGACAAATGAGCAAAACTGTTACCCTGCCTGCTTTTTACATCAGTAATCTTAAAAAAAATATGTGAGTAGAAAACAACAAATATGTGGATTCTTGAAACAGAGAGCACTATAAAACACAGATTGATGTGTGTTTTTCTCTCTCAGTTTAACCTCACTAAATCTGTCATTGCATCTTGTAGGCAACTATACCACTTATGTACATTGTCTCTCATTTGTTTCCAGCAATCCAAATTAAAAGTTTTATTTCCATGTAGCTGGTGAGGGTCGTCCCTTTTGTTCCCTGACTCCACGGATACCCTGGGCTCCCTGTCCCATTTTGTTTCTGGGGTCAATAGTGATAGGGTCAGCCTGGGCCAGTTCCTCGTCATACCTGAAAAGTAAATAAAGTGGTTAAAAATAGACAAAATGAAAGTCATTGTTTGACTAAGAAAGATTGAAGGACTTTTACAAATTTATGCCAAAACTAAAGGAAAGGTACATAAAAAATAAAATGGTCATATTACATATTATAGAATGAATTGGTATTTTAAAATAAAGCTCTCTATGCAATTAAATATGTATCCATAAATACAGCTATCCACACGCAAGTTGCTTTTTTTTCTGCAATGTGAAGTACCTTAAGTCACATTCTACACAGTGTATGTATGGCAAAAGAAAAGCCATGATTTAGTGGGAAGTGAGCCCAAGAATCTTTATCCGAAAAAATACAGTTATCCACACTCATGAATGTATCTGAAAATACAGCTATCCACACACATTATCTGAAGGTAATATTTTATCCAAAAAAAATCATACAACGTAGGACATTTCACTAATCGCAAATGAAGCTGAAGGTCATTGTTGATTGAGGTCAATTTTAAGAGAAATGGGTCACTTCTATCCAAACTATTGTACAATCAACCCATAATGCTGTTTTGACGACCTTCAACATACTACTCACAGTATATAAAAAGTTTCCCAAGTTTTCTCAAATTGCTACTCACAGTATATAAAAGTTTCCCAAGTTTTCTCAAATTACTACTCACAGTATATAAAAGTTTCCCAAGTTTTCTCAAATTACTACTCACAGTATATAAAAGTTTCCCAAGTTTTCTCAAATTACTTCTCACATTATATAAAAGTTTCCCAAGTTTTCTCAAATTACTACTCACAGTATATAAAAGTTTCCCAAGTTTTCTCAAATTGCTACTCACAGTATATAAAAGTTCCCCAAGATTCTCTATAAAAGTTTCCCAAGTTTTCTCAAATTACTACTCACAGTACATAAAAGTTTCCCAAGTTTTCCTTGGCGACAGTCTTGTTCCAACGGACACTGAAATGTAGAAGTACAGCCCAGTTTGTAAATGGTTCCAGTACCTGTGTACCTTATTATTCTAATAAGTTCTTAACTGAGGTTAAAATTATGACTACAGATGTTAAAAGCTGCTCTCCTAATGTAAGTTGAGATCATAGTATTAATTTAATATGTCCCTTTACTATTTATAAACTTAGGTTTTATAATCAGTAGGACAGTTACCAAAGATAAGATGTGTATGTTGTTTTACGTCATTTTCAACACATGCAAGGTTATATATGACGGTCGATTTTTTGTGGTGGAGGCAGACCACCCACTTTTACTGGGTAGAACCAGTACTGTACACCTCCCGCCATCCGTAAGAATCGACACTTCCTCACTTACAAGTCGAGCTCCCAGTGAGGTGGGATTCAAACCTGCAGCAGTGAGAGGCGAAGGTCTACAACGCAACGTCATTAACCATTCGGTCACTGAGACGCTTAGTAAGCTATCTTAATATTAGTATTTTTTAAATGTGACCATGTCAATTTGGCCCTTTGGTCAATATTTTATAAACCCAGTTGTTATAATCATGAATAAAGATACCAAAAATAGGAGTAATCTCCCCTAGTATTAGTTTTAATGTGACCACATTATTATACCTACAGATGCCAAATGTAGGAGTTATTTCCCCTAGTATTAGTTTTAATGTGACCACATTATTATATCCCTTTGGTGACTATTTTATAAACCAGCAGATGCCAAATGTAGGAGTTATCTCCCCTAGTATTAGTTTTAATGTGACCACATTATTATATCCCTTTGGTGACTATTTTATAAACCAGCAGATGCCAAATGTAGGAGTTATCTCCCCTAGTTTTAGTTTTAATGTGACCACATTATTATATCCCTTTGGTGACTATTTTATAAACCTGCAGATGCCAAATGTAGGAGTAATCTCCCCTAGTATTAGTTTTAATGTGACCACATTATTATATCCCTTTGGTGACTATTTTATAAACCAGCAGATGCCAAATGTAGGAGTTATCTCCCCTAGTATTAGTTTTAATGTGACCACATTATTATATCCCTTTGGTGACTATTTTATAAACCTGCAGATGCCAAATGTAGGAGTAATCTCCCCTAGTATTAGTTTTAATGTGACCACATTATTATATCCATTTGGTGACTATTTTATAAACCTTGGTTAAATCGTGACTGCAAATGTCAAATGTAGGAGTTATCTCTCCTAGTATTAATTTTAATGTGACCATATTAGTATGTCCATTTAATAATTAGTCTATGGTCAGGGTTGGTTTATGTTAAAAAGGAGGGTCTCTAAAAAAAAACTCCAATTTAACCTTTGACTACTGAGTGTGCCCTTGATTACAGGACAGGGTCCAACAAATCTTGAATTTTTGTGGTGGCCCACAGGCAGGGCTACCGGAAATTGAACTTGGTAGCCCAGAATACAAGCGAATTAATCAATACACAGATGGCATTTATTAAGTTTGTATTTATTATTTAAGTGTAGCACTGTCTAGTTAAAAGGGTAAACATATTAGTTAATAAGCTAGATTTTTTTTTTTTTTTAAATACAATTTCAATGGGATTACATTTTAGGGTGAAATAACCCTTAACTCACACATACAGGTAAATTTTTACAATAATAGCGCACATTAATGGATAATTTCGAAATGGAAATAAACATGAATTTCATTCTGAATGTGTTTCTGGTCTGGTTAAATATCAGTTGGTGGTAATAAAACCTAAATTTTGTAAGCAAACTTGATATGGACCATAATCAACCTAGATTTGAATTGATAAATTAAATAAAACGTGGTGCGCTTACTCGGGCATCTCGCCAGGAGGTATGACAATATTAAAGACATCATTTATCAATTTGTACTTCATAATTCTGTCACTGGAGGTAGTACTTGATAGTGACGGGGAGGCGTTCACTTCAATCAACCACGGCTTCAGATTGTCATCTATGATCACATCATAACTGAAATGAGATAAGTATAAAAACAGTGTATAATTTCTTTTCTAGGGCCAAATATTCTGGGGCCAAAATCTAGCCCTATTTCTAATAGAAGTAAGAAGGCTGGTTAATAGAGCAAACACCCACCACCCACCCATGACCCCATAAAAAGAACAGACCTTACCCAACTTCACAATTTTATTTGCTACTGTAACTGTGTGATTTGCTGGTTTTACAAAGTTAAAATTTCCTCGAAATCAAACAATCTTTGCTCAAGTTATTTTTATATATACTTGTATGAACAAATAGAACATTTGTCCATGGGACCCAAAAATGGAACGTAAAACTCGAATGTAAAATAAGGAAATGTGAAAAGTAGGTGAAGGCTCATCCACCTATCATGTGAGCGTGAATGAAGGCGCGATGCTCTAGGGCTGTTTTTGTGTGAGAAATAGAGTAAACAAATTATGTCAAAGTTGGTGAAGGTCACTCACATTAGCCTACAAGTTGCTGTCATTTAGATAACTGTGTTTTAAAGTTAGTAGCTATATGACAGTTATTTTGTGATAAACAGACAAATGAACAAGGTAGGTCAAGGTCATTCATACTGATCTCTGATGGTAGAACAAGTTGCTGTCAAGTGTTTGAAATTTGAAGGCCTCTGGTATTCGACTACTTCAAAAACTTGATATTTCTAACTTTAATGTAAATTAATGAAGCATAAAAACAAGGTAAAGGTCATTCATACTGACCTACATTTGGTAGGAATGTGTTGATGTCCTGTAGATGTAAACATGTGTAGCGTTTGAAAGGCCTACTGCAGCTTTTAGTGTGTGAGAAACAGTTCTAAAGGGTTAGATAAAAGTCACATGCATCAACAATGATGTCATTAACATCCACAGTTGCCCGACATCATTGTGTAAATAAACATTAATAGTTTGCAGCATAAAAAAAAATGCACAAAATTGTCATTCTCACTGACCTACTTTTAATAGAAATATGTTTCTGTCCTGTAGATGTTAGTGCATATGAAGTTTGAAAGCTGTATTACTGTTACTGTGCAAAAAATCAACTAAAATTAACGGAGTAAAAATGTAGGTCAAGGTCGTTCCTATTGACCACATTTTTGTAGGAACATATTGCTGGCATATAGATTAATAATAGTGTATGAAGTGTAAAAGCTGTACGACTTTTGGTATCTGAGTAATGTACTTAATAAAACACTCGAATGTAAAACTTTGTAAAACCAATAAAAATTAGACGTGAATGACCTTGAAGCTCTACTCATAGGTTTTGATAGCTAGATCAGCATTCCTTTGAAGTTTCACAGTTTTTACTATATAACTCCATGTAAACAAAGATGGCCACTGGCAGCCATGTTTAATGTTGAATCAAAATAATTTTAAACAAGGACCAACATCATGTCATGCTGATCATGTTAGAAAAAGTCTCATGTCAATATCGCTTATAGTTTTCAAGAAGTATTTGCTACAAATTTGTTGTTGTTTTTTAAATCTATTTTTAGCTATGGCAGCCATCTTGAATTGACCAGAAATTTTACTAGGATCGACTACATATCAAGAGCAACATTCCTGTAAAGTTTCATGAAAATCTGTCAAGTCGTTTCAGAGGTGTAGTCGCTACAAGTTTTTATTATATAACACTGTGTAAACAAAGATGGCAGCTGGCGGCCATGTTTAATGTCGAATCAAAATAATTTTCAAAAAGGATCAACATCATGTCATGCTGATCATTTTAATAAAAGTCCCATATCAATATCACTTAGTTTTCAACAAGTAGTCACTACGCTCATCAGTCAATTTGACCAAAACACCCTTTGTACTATAAATGGACTGGTCCAAATGCAAAGAAAGGACAGTCCATTATTCATTCATAGTGGGGTAAGGATTAAGTCTCCTTTGTTTTTTTGGCTCTCAGAAAAAGACAGAAAACAAATTGTAGGGTTTTAAGATTTTATTTTGATTCTGATTTTCCAAATATAACCACTGGACAAGAGCAAGTCTACATGTAATGGTGAGATAGTAACCTAATTCTCAGGAGAAATTGCATAACATGACCTGTGACCTGGTCATACATGGTCACCTGCTATATTAAGGTAATGTTGCATAATAAATCATAATATTTAGGAATATAGGAATGTTGCTCTTGATGTCTAGTTGGGCCTAAGTAAAAATCAGGTTGGCCTAAAATTCAAGATGGCCACCATGGCTAAAAATAGATTTTAAATACAATTTTGTGGTGACTACTTCTCTAAAACCATAAGTGGTATCGGTTTGGTACGTTTACCAAAATGACTTTCCTAAAACTTTACAGGAGTAAAAATCAGGTTGGCCTGAAAATTCAAGATGACTGCCATGGTTTAATTACAAGTTTGTGGCAACTACTTTTCACAAACCATAACTGGTATTGATTTGGTACCTTTACTAAAATGACTTACATGACATGTAGTTGCATATTGGTGCTGATATAGTGACGGACACTATTCAATATGCTAGCACCTACATGGACAACAATTTTATTAAAACTTACTAATAATATAATAAATTATATTTCATCGGTTATTGGATAATATTGGATATAGTTACTGCAACATGGTTTGAACAGTACATAATAGATGATTTATATGGGAAAAAAAAGTTTGGTGAGACATTTTACAATTTTATCGGAGCATATTACTACTAATTATATTTTTAATTGTTGGTTCAAGCAGTTATTTCAGCTGATAAATACAGACAACTGATATTATTAAAGAACTAATGTCTCGCCTTCTTGCAAAAAAACAGGTCAACGAGTCAATTTCATGCTATTTTTTTGGTGATGTAGGCAAGACATTTATTCAGCGGAATTATTTCTTTATGTGAAAATATCATCTAATAAACATAATGATGGTTGCAAGCTAGCCACATGCAGATTTATGTATGATACATTACATGTGATAACTTAACCTAGCTGAATGTAGCTTAAATGAAATTAAAACATTGTAAAACACAATTCAAAAACTTAAAAAAAACACAGTAGAATTATGGGACAAGTGCTTTTTGAGTTTTTTTATTTTACTATGCAATGTTGCATCTTTGATCAGTAGAGATAAAAAAAACTCACCCATAGCATTCAAAACAGTGCCTGTCATTGGAAATACCTCCCTGAAAATGAAGAAATAAAATATGAAACACACTTGTGTAGTTCACACAGAAAATACAGCTGAAGGTGTAATACTTGTCAATAAAGAATTTTACATGAGTGCCTGTTTAATATTGAATTAATTAAACAAGTTGGGTAACATTTCATTGATGCTCAGCAAAGGCTCTCATCATATAATTTTATCCAGTGAGTTTAATAAATTCAAAAAGAAAATAGGCACGCATATGAGATTCTGTTTATCAAATAACTCCAAACATGTCGTATATGGATTAGTGTAGCTGCCTTCTAAAATATTTTGCTTGGGCTTCTCCAAACTGGAGCATCCGGAACTGCCTCGTTCATATCCGTAACCTGGTAAATATTGGTTTTGGAAATCGACGAGGCAATTCCGACTGCACACCTGGAGTAATGGAAAATACTGAGCAAATATTCAACCTTCATTTGCATATTTATTACTCTAGTCTACATTTATTTAGAGAAATAGGGCAATTCATACAAACTGGAAATCAGAATAGTGAGTTGAATATAACTGCATAGAATATACATTGAGATTACAACTTAGATAACAAATAAAAAATAACAGTGTGTTGCACAGAATTGTGTGATTGTTTAACTGATCATTATTAGTCATAAGTTCACACAAATTAAACATTTCTTCTGTTCATTATGGCTAATCGAACATAAATTTCACACAGCTTGTTTTTTTCTCACGCTTCGATTGAACTTAAGCGTCATGTAAAATCAATGGCCGACGTCACACCTTAGAGTGTCCGGAGAGTATTTATCACAATATATGATCTCCGGACCCTAAAAAGCCTTCGAATTCGGGATGGTATTCGAGAAATAATATTTGAATGGCCGAGGTTAAATTACATTGAATTATATAGGAGTTGTGCTGGGACTGGAGTATGTGTTCGAGTTACCGATGGTATTCGAGGAATCAATGTTCGAGTTACCGAAGTTTGACTGTTTTATGATATTTACGTCTTGACTTTACACTGTCACACTGCAAGTTATGTTGTTATATAAGGAATGAAATGTTTCCAGCAGCAGGTTTATATTATGCTAGATCAATATTCAGTTCAGCAACTTCAAGATCATCTATACCCAGATACCTGCACGTCTCACACCACAATTCATTTTCCATAGGGTCCCATTGTAATGTTTTTGTTCGTGGCATAGAGATAAACAAAATTTACAACATGTTTTTATGCTTAAACTCTTCATTGATCCAATATCTGCAATTTAAAACACAATTAACAAATATTTACCAGATTGAACTTTTTTTAATTTCGTGTTTGAATGAGACCTTTAGAAAAAAATACAACCCCGTGGTGATTAGACCCATGATGTGTAAAATGAGACAGAATTAGCTAGAAAACTTATATCAACATGCATTTTTCTGTGATCTCTTCCTAAAGTGCTCTAGATTTAGAACCTGGTAAAGATAAATCAATGTATTCTCCAATGTAGAAAAGCGGACTGTTTTTTTTAAAATCTACCCCCTTCATCTGTAGGGCGTGAGTATTCAAGGGAGATAATAGTAGTGTGAGTCCTGCAGTTTTTATTTTTTCAAGACCCATAAACCATGTTTTGATCTTGCTCAATATTAACCCTCTCGAAATATTTTATTTGTTATACGACTTAATAACCAAATGCTCCAGTCTTGAAAGATTCATTACGTTAAAAAATAAATGTTCAACTAAAACTTTTTTGCCAACCTCTCAACATCAAACGGAGTTTATAAATAGCTGCATTAAATTCTTTTTATTCATTTGATTTCAAATACAATGAAAATCTAAGTGGTTATTCAGGCTGTTGCCACAAAAGGTTTGTACAGGAATGTAAAACCTTTTCAAAAATGAATGAATATTATTAATTACCTAGGTTAGATTTCACAAACATTGTGCAAATCTGTAATGTGAATCTGGATTCTGGATCATAATTTACATGTATACTGAAACGCAAAAGAAATGCAACACGGAAATTTCGCTATATATTGTATGTACAATATGCTGCTGTTAATCGACTGGTACATGGCTACGTAAGAACTTTCCTTTCGGAAAGAAATACTAAAACCAACACATAATACAGCAAATAGTATTCCTTCAAAGTTTCATTATTAACAGAGTACGCGTTTGGCTTAAGCATGTGAGCAAACTTAGGATGCAAAATTTTGCAAACTCTTTACGTTAAATACAGTACTGAACTGGCTCAGTTTTTCAAAGAGGAACTTCAACATTTATGAATTTCTTGTTACAAGGTGTAGTGTGATTCAAATGTCTACAACATCACAGTTGTGTCCTTTCTCTAATTAACTGCACCTTTTTGTTTTACAAAACATCTTGGGATTTCTTTCGATTATTATGTGGAATTAAGTGTGCAGTATATACAATATATAGCGGCAATTCCCGAGTTGCGTTTCTTTTGCGTTTCAGTATATATACAATACTGACAATACTGATAACGATGCTGAAAGAAAATTAAATTGATGGCAATCACTGTTTTTCAATAAGTAGAACCCGTATGTTTTTATATCCCAACTTTGTATATTTGCAGGTACCTAAACAGCATTACTGATATTTTTAAAGATATTTGTGGTAATGATGTAAATTAAAGAGGAAGAGTTTGTTTTGCATGCATATTTAAGAAAAAAATATGTATATTACCGTCAAATTTTAAACTTTCGTTACTGTCGCCAGTTGCAGTATTTGATTTTGCAGCACAATTCTTCGACCACTAGAGCGCTTTTATTATTTTGATTTTCTATCGGAGTTAAGGTTTATGATTTTTCTTTTGATAAATACAGGCCAGATGTTGAAAATGAATTAATATAAAAATATATAGATGAAAGTAAGCGTGTCGCCGAAGTTTTATAGTTTCATAAAACCTTCGTTATGTAGACTTTAAATGGCTACATATACAGTGTACGAGTCATTTCTAGGGTTTAACGGCCGCCAGTATTAACATTCAGTCCATTATACTTTATATAGATTTTTCTTTCATAGATTAAACATGATGCTTATTTTCCACGCATGCAAAAACCACAAAACCATACCTAAAAAGTAAAACGTTAAACCGTCGATACCGTACATTTATGACAGCACAGCTTCTAAATTCCATTATGTTAATGTTTAATATCTATATGCGTCTTATTTTAATATTCAAAACATAATATTTATATTTTTTAGAAATAATTTACAAAAATATAAAGGAATTGTAGTATTATTTAATCCTTCGTGATTTAAGCATTCGTTACCAAATTTGAAACTACAGGTTCTAGTGAGAATAGCTTTGTATTTGTGACGTCATTAAAGTGTTTACATTGGCGCCATATTCAACAAATTAGAACCGCGCATATTCACAGAGTAATAGTGAAAACTGTTGTTGGAACCCACGTGGATATTCAGCCATAAGTACCATTTCACGTAAAACTGAGAACTGATATGGTAATATGTGATGATGTCCATTGTTTTATTTCTGGTTTGAAGAAATGGTGTTGGGTGATCGTATGCTAGATAAAAATGCTGCAGAGTTGCTTCCCTTTGCTATGTAGAGTAAGAGCATAGCATACAAACCTTCGTTACGAGATGGTAACGAAAGTTTTATAACAAACAAAATGTGTACAATGCTGTTATTATTAGCTCAATATATATTCCCACGTTCAAACCTTCGTTACCAAATAAATCTTCGTTACTTTATGGTGATTTGTGTGTTCGTTACATTTGAAATGCAACATAAATATATGTCACATATATCGTAAGCACAATCTGACCTCGTTAAGTCTGAACATGTAAATAACTATCCCAATTATAACAAATAATTGAAAACAAAGATTTAATTCATTGTTAATTTCATGTTTATTTCCAACTGTTTGTGAAAATTATGAAGATAAACATATATAACAAACTAACCAACTTGTAACAACAATTTATAATTACAAGAACAACAACATACTTACACCCTAAATAACATAGAACACTTTATATTGCATTTTCGTAATCGTGGTTTAAAAATCATGTACTATTTAAACCTTCGTTACATAATAGTGTGCTTTAAATTTAAGAGATAAAAGGCCATTAAATAGTTTTTATATACAAATACTTATCGATGTCCGTTAAGGACACATTAAAATGCTTCGCAAACGTGTTTCTTTTTTGTAAGCCTGTGCCGTTCTTTTATTAACGGAATGTATATAATACCAATTGCTTCAACTAACAAAGAATTCAAAAATAGAGAATTATTTCATCATAATCAAGCACAATTTTAAGCAAAGTTGAAATAACGTATGTTTAACAAAAGCTTATTTCCTCAAAGCTATGTGTGTCAATATACTAATGAGTGCTGTTCACATGGAACTTTAGCGATCATGACGAGTTTCTTGGTAGCTGAAAGTATTACGTGTAGCTATCACGAAGGATTGTTAAGCTTAAGAAATCGTTCATCAGTCTATTAACTCATCTGCCTACAACTTAAAAACCAGTGAAGTGTTGCATCCAAAACTTTGGATTTATAATCTTCGAAAGCCAAGCAATGTTACAAATTAGGACTTTAATGCTAATGCACAACTTGAAAAATTGATAATTGTTTTCGACAAATGGACCTACTTATTGAAAAACAGTGAATACATACAGAAACAGATTTAAGTGAGTGGACAATCAACCAATCCATTTCATCAAAGAGTTTGTCCGTGACTTCCTTCCCACGACTGGACTCCAGATACAGCCTGAGATTCTGTACCGTCCATTTCCCACCATGGACAGCATTGTAATCATCCTGGAAAATAGGAAAGTAATTTTGAGCATCGGTAATGATTTGACATATCGTGTTATGGGTAATTGAAACAAATTATTCAGACAGAAAAATCTGTGTGATCACTTTTCTTGTGTACACATTTGTTGACAGGCATTTGTTGATCTTCATATACATAATTATTATTTTTACCATATCATCCCTTATTTAAGAAATAGAACATCGTTTACTGTGAATTATCGTTTAATATATCACGGTTTGGAGTTCAATTGTAAACAATAATATCACGAGCCCGAAGGGCGAGTGAAAATATTGTTTACAATTGAACGACAAACCGTGATATATTATAGATAATTCACCGTAAACGATGTTCTATTTCTATTCTAATACCCCTAAAATGTGAAAATAACGCAAACTTCTGAAATCTTTCGCATTGCTTTGCTTGCTCTCCTAACGTTGCATACGTTACAATGCGGAATGCGCAATGCGCAATGCTTATTCTCCTAACGTTGCAAACGTTACAGTGATATATCGTTCAATATAACGAGATATTTTAAACTAGGCTATATAGTGCGGGTGTATTAGAATTCTAGATAGTCTTACCTATTTTTAATAATTTGTTATTTCATTATTCATTTTTACTTGTATTCGCAACACAATATGACCTATTGGGTTGACATGCCGTAACAACAAAACAACATCATTCATATATTCATTATCTTCTTAAATTATCAAACATACTATTCTGGCTCTTACACATCAGAAAATTGATACACCTCCTGGTAAACATCCCCATCAGACAATCGATACACCTCCTGGTAAACATCCCCATCAGATGACTGATACACCTCCTGGTAAACATCCCCATCAGACAATCGATACACCTCCTGGTAAACATCCCCATCAGATGACTGATACACCTCCTGGTAAACATCCCCATCAGATGACTGATACACCTCCTGGTAAACATCCCCATCAGATGACTGATACACCTCCTGGTAAACATCCCCATCAGATAACTGATACACCTCCTGGTAAACATCCCCATCAGATGACTGATACACCTCCTGGTAAACATCCCCATCAGACAATCGATACACCTCCTGGTAAACATCCCCATCAGATAACTGATACACCTCCTGGTAAACATCCCCATCAGATGACTGATACACCTCCTGGTAAACATCCCCATCAGATAACTGATACACCTCCTGGTAAACATCCCCATCAGATAACTGATACACCTCCTGGTAAACATCCCCATTTGACAAACAAAGCAGTGTGAGTTTCAAATGACAAGCTAAAGATCACAATCACAATGATCTGCACCCCGTCTCAAGCCTGAAACGCTTCAGCTGTTAAGCCATGGAATTAGCCCTACTCGTACATACAATTTGCAACCTGCCTCAAGTCAGAAACTTTCAGCTATTAGGCAAACTAGGCCCACTAGACCACATTGCTTACATGTGCTGTCAGCAACCATCTTTGTTTACATAGAATTATATAGTACAGTGTTACCTGCCGAATCCGCTAAAAAAATGTTTACGGACGGACAGACGGAGCCCACCACTTTAATGTTAATAAACAAAGCGTGAAAACAAGCTGAAGGTCATTCATACTGACCTACTTTAGGTAGGAATGTGATGATGTCCTGTAGATGTAAACATGTGTAAAGTTTGAAAGGTCTACACTTATGGCGTGTGAGGAATGGACTTAAAGGGACCCTAGTGTCACCTATCAACAATGATGTCAATATCTTCAACATTTGCGTGATGTGTCTTTGTCATTGTATAAACATTGATAGTTCACGACATCAACACGCTAATTTGTCATTCTCACTGACCTTCTTTTAGTAGGAACATGTTACTGTCATGTACATGTTAATATCTGACAATGACAAAACACAAATCTTGATAGTGGTCATCTAAATCTAAGACTTACCCCAGTTTTCTGTATAGAGACATTGGTGAGATGTACAAACATGTTGTCCAGCTCATTGACATTGGCGTTGTACTTCACTGTACAGAACCGACAGAATCCAAGCTTATACCTGAAACAGTGTATATATATATAATAAAATTAAACAGTTTTGAATGGCTCAATGACACATCTATCAACAGTTCAATACAACACTGTTGTAGCTACATATAAATATAGAAGAAGAAACAATAGTGTTACATTGAACACTCAGTATAAGTTATATAGCGCCAGTCACAGAGACAAAACAGAGTAATCCTGGATCACTATTCTCATCGTTGCGGGTTCGAATCACACTGGGAGCTCTCCTTGTAAGTGAGAAATTGTCGAGCATTATGGATGGCGGGAGGTATACAGTACTATTTTTACTCAGCAAAAAGCAGGCGGTTTGCTTGAACCACGAAAAAAATCGACCATTATATATAGCTAAAATATACTGTCTTCGTGCCGAATATGTAAAAAGATTATTAAAATCATATTTTGAAATTATATCATCATAATCTGGTCATTCATGTTGTAATAACTGTTTGTGTTTAATTGATTAAAATTAAATTAAATATGTGTGTAAAACTGTAATTACAATATCTGCTGTCAGACTTGTAAGCCTGCATCCAGCATTTACTCACATGGCCACTACCCACACGAGACTTATGACCTACCGGAATTTACTGAAAAAGAGACATGTGCATCCAGCATTTATTCACATGGCCACTACCCTCACGAGACTTATGACCTACCGGAATTTACTGAAAAAGAGACATGCGCATCCAGCATTTATTCACACGGCCACTACCCTCATGAGACTTATGACCTACCGGAATTTACTGAAAAAGAGACATGCGCATCCAGCATTTATTCACATGGCCACTACCCTCACAAAACTTATGACCTACCGGAATTTACTGAAAAAGGGACATATGCATCCAGCATTTACTCACACGGCCACTACCCTCACGAGACTTAAGACTTACTGGAATTTACTGCATAAAAGATATGTGCATCCAACATTTACTTACATGTAACATTTGAGAGGTCTGAAGGATGTGACGAGGACATACATTCTGAGATCAAACTTCTTGCCCCCAATCAACAGCGGGTTGTCTATGTATTTGGATATAACATACGCTTCCTTCGACGTTGGTGGTAAAAAACTGGAGGGAAAAAGAGAAAAGTTTAGATACAAAAACAGGAACAATAACTATCAGCGTGAGCTTGCATGACATGATGGTGTCATTTAACAAGACAGAGGGACATCAAACTAGCAGTGGACTGTCACAAGACCGAGTCGGGGTCATGTGTGGACTAAGTCTGGGTCATGTGTGGACTGAGTCTGGGTCATGTGTGGACTGAGTCTGGGTCATGTGTTGTGGACTGAGTCTGGGTCATGTGTGGACTGAGTCTGGGTCATGTGTGGACTGAGTCTGGGTCATGTGTGGACTGAGTCTGGGTCATGTGTGGATTGAGTCTGGGTCATGTGTGGAACTTGTTTTAATGAAGTAGGGCTTTTTTCAAGAAAATTGGGGCAAGTCCTAGGCCTAAGGCAATGAGCAGGGTGGAGTGTGAAACTCTGATTATTTTTAAGTATAATATCAATCAAGTATTGAATATAGCAATGATTTTAACACACAAATAATGGAAAGTCTGTCACTGTTATAAATTGGGATTTTTTTTCCCAGAATTGGTAAAATATAGATTTTTTTGCATTTGGGAAGAATTCGGCCCCGCTTAAATAGGTTAAAAAAACCTGATGAAGTAAAATAAATTGCTAAGACTCATCCAAAAAAAAATAATCAATTAATGTTTCCTGAAATAAACAAACCAATCAATTGGCAAGATCTATAGGCAAGTGTGGGGATTTACATATCTTGCATTGTGTAAGCATACATACTTGCTGGTTTTACTGTCCCTCGACCACTTCTTCAGCTGTGATAACTTATTGACTAGAAATATGCCAATACCTCGAGCTGTAAAACAAATGAGAATCAGTCATGTTAATAACAATCTAAATATTCTACAACATCCACAATTATTTCCATATAACAGCAAAATAAAACTTATATTTCATTATTCTGCATTTAAATTAAAAGCCAACTAATAATCAGAAATATAAATAACCTCAAACTAGAACTATCACTGAAGGCGATGAATACCCCAGCTTAAATTCTAAGTCAAAAGGCCATAGCTCTGTATGCATCAATAATGTGTGATGTAGAGAGACATAAGGTCATCAGTTTGTTATGTGTATATGAAGTTTGGGAACAATCCATTTAAAAGTGTTTGAGGAATGCAGGTAATAACATGAGCTGTCAGAGAACAGCGCAGCTCGACTATTCCATTTTTCAGAGAATAATAAATTATATAGCCAGTATATACCACAAGAAAACAAGGCTTAAACAATGTGGGGGTGGGGTTGGGGGATTGGGGGTGGGGCGGGTATAGAATCTTGGGCCGATATGAAATTATTGATAGAATTTCATACAAATTATAGTAAAATTTGAGGCTGGGTGTGAAATTTTATTTTTTATTTTTATCATCTTTAATCCAAAATTGCTGTTATTTTAAGAAATTTGTGGTTGAAAGACATCTCAGAGAGTGAGGGGATGAAAATGTAGCAATTTTTTTATTGTGGCCTCATTTCAATTTATTTTATCGATATTTCATCTGTGTATCTGCATTTAATCTAATGTGTTTTATATTTAAATGATTGCGTTCAATTTAAATTTTAATATCCAAATAATGGAAGATAAAATGGAGAAAAAAACATTTGGGTGGTAGTGATGGGGTGGTGGGATAGTTGTGGGGTGGAGGCAAAACATACTGGATTTTGCGCACGACACATTGTTTTGTTGAGGGGAGCACTTGTGCCCAGTTATTTGAAAATCCGTCCAGGAATGTCAGAGTTATTACTTTAAACATATTTTATTGCTTTTCTTCTATATACAAGCAAAAGGGTAACAGAAGTATGAATAAGATGAATAATGCTATAAGAAATCCAAAACCAAAATGTGGTGACATAAGAAATATATTTTAAGAGATATATATAGATATATACAACAGCTTACACGTAAACCTTGATCTACCTTTATTGTACATTTTAACGGCCATCACAATTTGGGTTCCATGGGAGCCCAGAATTTGTAGAAGACAAAATTACTTACGCAACCCTTTACAACATACTATAAGGAAACCACTTAAATTTAGTTGAGCTAGGACAAGAAATGTAAGAGATATATAGACCTGTAAACACACCTTACATGCACATTTTGATGTAACATGAGATATTTTAAGGATGAGCAGAATTTGGGTTCCATGGAAGCCCAGGGGTTACAGGAATCAAACTTACTAAAGCAGCCCCTAAGATACTGTTATAAGGAAGCTCATGGCTAAATTTGGTTGTGCTAGGATAAAAAAAGGTAAGAGATATAGACTTGTAAACACATGTTACACGCAAAATTTGATGCGAAATGGGACATATTTTAAGGGCTATCATAATTTGGGTTTCATGGGAGCCCATGGGTTACAGGAACCAATTACTTATGCAGCCCTTAAGATAATTCTATAAGGAAACCAATGGCCAAATTTGGTTGTGCTAGGATAAGAAATGTAAGAGACATAGACTTGTAAACACAGCTTAAATGCAAACCTTGATGTGGGACGCCGACGCCAGGATGATGACATAAGCTCTCTTATTCTTCGAATAGTCGAGCTAAAAATGTGTTATGTGACGTGACGTGAAGGAACAAACATGAGTTACGTGACTTTGTGAAAGTGGGGGTATAAATATACACATCATAAAAACAGCACAAACATCAAAACCATTTTGAGAGTGTCTGCTTTGTCACCATTTTAAATATAGATTGATTTATACTTTAAGTGTGACCTTAAAATGTATACCTACTGATCCAAAAATTGATAGGCATTTGGCTAACCCTTATTGGATCCTACGTACATATAGCGAAGGGCCGACGATCGATAATAATCGAAAGTTGATCAGTATGCCTCACAATTGGTGATACTTGATTGTACTTGACCATAATCGATTGTCAGGAAAAACGTATCATTATAATATGAAACTTTTAGTGTTCGTAGAAAGGAGACATTATGTATACATGTATCTAGCACTCTACTGTCTAGTACTCCTACCTGTAGATTTTGAATACATAATTTACTGCATTAACGTTAAATTTAGTTTAAAGTGTCGCATTATTTATAAGGCAAACAAGTAACAGCCACGTAACATAGATGACGTCATCAAAACATCAAAATGACATCATGATTTCTCTTACAAATTGCCATTGTCTTTGAATTATTTTTTTTGTGTCAGTAGCCCGAATTCTTATATGCTCAATGAAAACCCGTACATTTTCCTGTAGCCTGACATAAATTAAAAAAAACAACACTAGCCCGAATGACAGTTTACTAGCCCCAGGCTTTGGGCCCCGGGCTTTGGGTTAATTCGAAGACTGTAACAAGGTATATTAACAACATTAAAGTGAAACTATCACATTGTAGGTGTATTATGTGATAAATAGAACGTACATGTAAGATCCTCTATGTATCCGATAACTGACAGCTTAAATTATACTTACAAAGATTTATGAACAAAAATCATGTACGGCTTTATATAGTGTGTCAAGATCATGTTTAAGGCCATGTTAAGTTTACTGCACTGCTGTGACCCTAAACTTTCACCAAATAATTAAATTATTGTTTAGGCCAAGCTAAGTTTACTGTGGCCTTAACATGTATCTTTGACTTAATGACAAATGGCCAGCCCCAAATCAACAAAATAAAAATGTTTTAAGGACATGGTTCAAGTAAAATTTGAAATATTGAGCTTAACCTATTTTTAAAGTAAAGTTAAAGGCATCTGAGACGTATTACGTTTTGTTTGTGGCTGAATTCCCATATCCATTTGTTTGCATTTCCATTCAAGACTAGCTCCAAAGTGTTCGACCAGTCACAAATTCTGCAAGTTGTTCTTTGGATAATTGTGATCTGTGTTGGTTGTTCCATTGTTTTTGGTGTCATCTCCAATACATTTTGCTTGATTTATTCTAAATGTTTGTATTTTATGCTATAGCATAGCCAAAAAGCTATCATAGCTAGTTTACTTAAATCTGTCTCATCTTCTTCCAACTGCATAAAAATATGTCTCCCTTCTCACAACTGCAAATCAAAAGCTCCCTTCTTCAAGCTGTATATAAATATGTCTCCCTTCTGTTTAACTTAAATACATACTCCATCATATGAAGCTGCAAGCCAGCAGCAAAATGTTATTCCTAATATGGAAATGAAGTAACCATTCTACACCTACCTTTACCGCTCGGTTTCATAATCCATGTGGTGTTCGGATTTTTGCGGAACTCTTCAACAAAGAGATTATAATCTGCAGGCAGCATAAAGGTTTGTGGAACGAAATCTGGAAATCAAATTGTTTCTATATGCTCTGATTTCAACAAAATCAGCCAGTGCTATCTTAAACAAGAAGCACCACCCGTCGGTGCAGACCTTGACTTTCGAGGGATCAAATTTAATGTAAAGCAAGTGACAAGATTTTCTACTTGCAATCTTAATCAAGACACTTGCATTAATTAATAATTTAGAGCCTTCCATTCATTGTAGCAGAAATGCTATACATGTAAATGATGACATTTTAACACTCAGCTGGAGGCAACAAGGTAATAATGCATCATCATGATCATTACACTATGCACCTATCTTACTAAGTTTGATGAATATGTTTAATGAATAAATATAGATTGAGACTTAGTGGGTTTCTTTTATTACTTGCAAAATTTAGCAAGTGCTAATATTTCTACTTGCAATCTGCAAATATCTACTTGCATTTAGCAAGTTAATAAGTGTTAAATTTGAACCCTGTTTCGAGGCCTTGTCTATTTATTGGGAAACTATGTTGAAAGGCATAATTCTGCTTAACAAGAAATGTTTGTAAAACACAAGAAATGTTTGTAAAACATATATGCCCCGCTTCAACGACCATGACACAAACATTCCTGCCAAGTTTCGAGTTTGTTAAGAGTGCCAGCTGTTCTTGAATTATGTTGAAGAAAAGCAATTTTTAGTGATTTTTTACAAGTTTTGTTACCATGTCAACCATATTTCTTAAGCGAATCTATCCAAAAGGGGAGGTGCACAACTAGACCAAGACACAAACATTCCTGCCAAGTTTCGAGTTTGTAGTGGTAGCTGTTCTTGAGTTATTGCGAAGACAAGATTTCGGGACGGACCGATTGAAAGTGAATGCCTGTGTGATGTGTCACTGAATTCTTTAAGGGGATTCTAAGATATACTGAAAAATGTAAATTTAAAAAAGACTAAGTTGACAAGCTTACATACAAAACTTTAGCCAAATGTTCTAAGTATAAAAGGGGCCATAGTTTTGTTAAAAGCATGAGTAATAGAACCTGGCTCTATGATGTCTAATATTGCTGAATACATGTGTGAAGTTTCAATCCACTATATAAAGTAGTTTTGGAGATACAAGCTTCCATGCAAATAATTAACTGGACGCAGACGACGATGATCAAGTGACGATAATAGCTTTTTCTTTGAAAAAGTCGAGCTAACGGTAACTCATAAACTTGCAGAATTGGTGAGTTTGCTTAACTTAGAAAATAGAGGACATGGGCGTTTATTAGGTGGGAAGCATTTAAATGGGGATATACGGTATTTAGAATGATTTCAATCACAAGTGATACAAGTTTAGCTTTAGCTTTGTTAACCTTATGAGAAAACGACTAAAATATAATTATAAATCCAACAAAGGACTACTTTCTGCAACAGTATTGCAATCTGATACCAAGTCTTTGTAGAGTTGTCTACCTGATCAAATATAACCACATTGAGACTGGTAGTCTGTTACCAGCACACTCTGTGGATTATCTACATGTACATATTAAACTTAGTTAGAATTGAATTGAATTGAATTGGATTTTATAGTCGCACCAACAGCTAAGGTCATATAGGACTTTCCAGCTTCTACTGGTGGAGGAAGACCCCGGGTGCCCCTCCGGGCAATTTTTGTGCACACGCGGGCACCTGGGTAGAACAACCGACGTTCCGCAAGCCAGAAACTTAGTTAGAGCACAGTCATTGTAGTTCTATATATTCTCCATCAGTACCATAACATAACACTCTCCATACCCAGGTACACTGTTTAAAAGTTAAAATGAAAAGTAGTTACCTAGATGTATGAATTTGCCCAGCTCATCTTTCTCTGCCAGTGGACTATTTTCTTTGTCCAATTCTTTCCTGTAGCGCTTTATATTTTTAACCATCAAATCCTTCCGTGTCAGTTCAACATGGTTTGGAAAGTGATTTACAACCCTGGAAATATATAATTTTGTATAATGACCCTTCCCTTGCCTCCACTGCTCCAGAAAGGAATACCACACAAAAATACCTGAGAAATACCTCAATTCCCAACAAAGTCAAATGTACCGGTAGATAGAAAGTGATTTAAAGCTCAGATAAAAACTTTAATCACATCCATCAACCATTTGAAGTTTACTTTAAAGACACTAACCTGCCAAATAACAGTAAAATTACACTACAAAACAGTTTATCAAAAGCTATACAGTTGTTCAGGTCATATAATAATGTTTATCATATATATACGCATTTTTGGCCCGCAATATGCACAAAATTACCCTACAATAAAGCTCTCGAGAAATGAGCCAATAACCGGTCACATGATCGTTACGAGTATTCGCGATTGCTTTCTATAGAAATATATATTAGGAAAAAAATGGAACGGTACCGGCTTCCGACCTTCCACCTGGCTGCGCCCCTGATTTTCTTTCCTGTTTACGATGACGTAACGAATGTTACATGACGTCACTTTTTTAAACCATAACGTCAAAACGAATGTAAATAAACAGCGGATTTAAACAGATACTCAGTAAAGGTAAACACTTTATCTTAATATTACAATCGTAACGTTTGATTATGTGTACAGTATGTCATATCATTTTAAAAAGCTTAATCATTAAGAATAACCGATATTTAAACCTTTTTCCGCTGGTAAAATGGTGCACTCTGATGAGTTTTGGGAGACACTTTTGGGGATAAAAATAGCATAGTCTATCAGGAAAAAGGTTTTCGGTCGGGGTTTGCAGTGCCTAAAAGTAGCTACGCCACTAGAAACATTTTTCTTTTAGAAAACGTAAAAATCTAGGCCTATATCTATTTGGAAATGTGTGATTTGGCTCATCGGTTCAACTGAAATTGATATTGTAAAATTAAAACATTAAATAGGTAAGTTTAATAGAGGATCTTACATGAGTACTCATTCATTATTGAATTTATTAGAGTTGGCAAAATGATATAATGCGAAGCTCTTGCCGAGCATTATATCATTTTTGCTAACGAGTTTAATAAATTCAATAATGAATGAGAATGAATGTTAGATTCTATTTACCACATAACTTACATATCGACTTTTATTGCATTTTTAACACGCGAAACCGACATAGTCATAATAAACCGTGGGAACTGGATCATATAGTCATTATCGATTTTTTGGACAGCGCATGCTAAAATATACAACTAGTGGTATATCGAAAATATAGAATGGTGTTATTCCACTCCCACACCGTAAGTTATGTGATAAAACAGGTTATCGCATTTTTTCAGCAGTGTTTTTACTATCGAAATATCTATAATAAAATCCTGCTAATATACACATGATATCTCTTAAAGGAATTAAGGCAGGACCACGTATTGTTTGGGTTTTTTTCTGGCTGGTTAAAGCTCTTTATATTGTGTCTATAGAGTTTAGATTCTCAAAATAAATGTTATATATATACCTCGTTGTCAGTAGGTTTAGAAACAGTTTTCATCTGTTGTAAATGTTGACGGTAGGATAGGGACTATACAATGTTGATGAAATGCAAGAAAATAAAACAAATAATGCCAAAGTCAGTATAACAAGCATGTGATAAAGGTAAAACTTATGCTAAATATTATACTGAAATAATACTTACTGGTCATCTTGAAGTCTGTAACCACTTTCCACACTGAATACACTCCTGATGCTCTGGACGTTGGCCCTAAAGGAACACAATACTTGTCATTGTCGGACATCAAACATCTCACAGCAATGAAATATATCTAGTTTACATGCTTGTTTTAGTAACGGTAAGAGGGACATTACAAAAGTATTTATCAGTGTCCAGTTACATAATCAAATTAAAATCAATACACATCTCGTATATACCATTAGAAAGCTTGATTTATGCTCTAACGATCTAGGTAATATTTGCATGGGTTCCACTTTTTTTTTTGTACAGTAAGTAGAAAACGTCGCGTAATGTGAATAGGCTATTGACAGTGAGTTAAATAATGTCAGCAAAAGGTAATAATTTGCAAGAGGGGCAGGCAGAGTCAATGGCTGAGCATGAAGTCATCAGTGTTCTAATATGCGCGAAACCATCGAAAATCATCCACTGCGCTAAATTTTGACTACGCTAAATAATCATTTCTTACAGTATATGGATTTAAATGTCAGATGGAAATTCGGGTATTCTAAAATCCTGGGGTGAACTCAAAATCCTGCAGCATAACTCACCAATAAACATTCCAGTCATCATCGGTACCTACAGGAACCCACCCTCGAGCCTCAAAATTGTTGAGTAGCACAGATTTGTCCTGATCACAGGCGAACTTCAGACGTGCCGTTGTCTTACTCATATTGCACGTCGGTTGGAGTTTACAAAGTTAGCTGTAAAATAGAATAGCCAGAAATAATTATGTTTAGTATTGTACATGTATTGATGTCAAATCATAATGTTACTACCAGGTTTCATACTACAAGGAAAAAACACTGGAATAGAGATTATGGTGGGGCCAAAATCAGCATAAGACCAGGTGATTTTAAACTATCAAATGTGGAAATTAGGTTTTATACTTAATAAGAGGTCAATGAAATTGAAGCTCTACTGATAGATTTAGATCAGCCATGGAAACCTGTGAAGTGTTACGGAACTAGGATAGTACTAGTTACAGTCGCCAAAACAGTCGTAAACAAAGACGGCCACTGGCAGCCATGTTTGACATCGGATCAAAATGAATTTTGTTTAGGATCAACTGCATGTCATGCCAATCATTTTAGTAAAGGTTCCAAATCAATACCACTTATGGTTTCTGAGAAGTAGTCGCCACAAAGTTGTATTTTTAAAATCTATTTTTAGCTGTGGTGACCATCTTTAATTTCCGGCCGACCTGGTTTTTACTTAGGACTAACAGCTAAGACATCAAGAGCAACATTCCTGTAAAGTTTCATTAAAATCCATCAAATTGTTTCAGACGAGTAGTTGCAACAATTTTTTCTTATATAACTCTATGTAAACAAAAATGGGCGGCCATGTTTGACATTAAATCAAAATGAATTCTGTTAGAATCAAAATGAATTTTGTTAATGACCAAGTTCCAAATCAATACCACTTAATATGTTTTTTGAAAAGTAGTCGCCAAAATATTTATTTTTTTAAAATCTATTTTTAGCTGGCAATACTGTATTTCCGGCCGACCTGATTTTTACTTAGGACCAACTAGACATTAAGAACAACATTCCTGTAAAGTTTCATGAAAATCCATCAAATAGTTTCAGAGGAGTAGTCGCCACAAGTTTTTCCTATATTACTCTATGTAAACAAAGATGGCCGCTAGCCATGTTTGACATCAAATCAAAATGAATTTTGTTTAGGACCAACTACATGTCGTGCCAGTCATTTTGGTAAAGGTTCCAAATCAATATCACTTCTGGTTTTTGAGAAGTAGTCGCCACAAAATTGCATTTTAAAATTGTGGCCATCTTGAATTTCTGGCCAACCTGAATTTTTGCTAGATCTCAGCTAGATATCAAGAGCAACATTCCTGTGAAGTTTCATGAAAATCCGTCAAGTAGTTTCAGAGTAGTAATTGCCACACCATTTTCTATATAACTCTATGTAAACAAAGACGGCCACTGGCAGCCATGTTTGACATCGAATCAAAATGAATCTTGGATAGGACCAAGTATATGTCACACCAGTCATTTTGATAAAGGTTCCAATTCAATATCACATACGGTTTTTGAGAAGTAGTCGTCACAAAGTTGCATTTTAAAATCTATTTTTTAGCACTGATGGCCTATGATCTTGAATGACCGACCGACCTGAATTTATGTTAGGAGCAACTAGACACCAAGAGCAACATTCCTGTCAAGTTTCATTAAATTCCACCAAGTAGTTTCAAATGAATAGTCGACATAAGTTTTTTCTATATAATTCTATGTAAACATTGACATCCAATCAAAATGAACTTTGGTTTGGACCAACTACATGTCGTGTCAGTCATTTTGGTAAAGGTTCCAAATCAATATCACTTTTTTGAGAAGCAGTCGCCACAAAATTACACTTTTAAAATCTGTTTTTAGCCATGGCGGCCAATCTGGCCGACCTGAATTTTTGCTAGGATCAACTAGACATCAAGAGCAACATTCCTGTAAAGTTTCATGAAAATCCATCAAATAGTTTCAGAGGAGTAGTCGCCACAAGTTTTTCCTATATTACTCTATGTAAACAAAGATGGCCGCTAGCCATGTTTGACATCAAATCAAAATGAATTTTGTTTAGGACCAACTACATGTCGTGCCAGTCATTTTGGTAAAGGTTCCAAATCAATATCACTTCTGGTTTTTGAGAAGTAGTCGCCACAAAATTGCATTTTAAAATTGTGGCCATCTTGAATTTCTGGCCAACCTGAATTTTTGCTAGATCTCAGCTAGATATCAAGAGCAACATTCCTGTGAAGTTTCATGAAAATCCGTCAAGTAGTTTCAGAGTAGTAATTGCCACACCATTTTCTATATAACTCTATGTAAACAAAGACGGCCACTGGCAGCCATGTTTGACATCGAATCAAAATGAATCTTGGATAGGACCAAGTATATGTCACACCAGTCATTTTGATAAAGGTTCCAATTCAATATCACTTACGGTTTTTGAGAAGTAGTCGTCACAAAGTTGCATTTTAAAATCTATTTTTTAGCACTGATGGCCTATGATCTTGAATGTCCGACCGACCTGAATTTATGTTAGGAGCAACTAGACACCAAGCGCAACATTCCTGTCAAGTTTCATTAAATTCCACCAAGTAGTTTCAAATGAGTAGTCGACATAAGTTTTTTCTATATAACTCTATGTAAACATTGACATCCAATCAAAATGAACTTTGGTTTGGACCAACTACATGTCGTGTCAGTCATTTTGGTAAAGGTTCCAAATTAATATCACTTTTTTGAGAAGCAGTCGCCACAAAATTACACTTTCAAAATCTGTTTTTAGCCATGGCGGCCATTCTGGCCGACCTGAATTTTTGCTAGGATCAACTAGACATCAAGAGTAACATTCCTGTGAAGTTTCATGAAAATCCGGCAAGTAGTTTCAGACGAGTAGTCGCCACAAAAAAAGTTTATAGACGGACAGCTGACGGACACCGCACCATGGCATAAGCTCTGCTGATGGATTGATCAGTAGAGCTAAAAACTAGAGGAAAAAATATCTGTAAGTATTAGGCATTTCTCTCAACTCTGAATAAAATGCATATAAACAATGACCAATCTGTCAATCTCAAAACAGACATAGAAAATACATTTTGCAGATCGAAAACTAATGTAATGAAAATGCTGTTGGAAGTAATATTTAAGCTGATTGAATTGTAATAGTTGCAGGATTACTTCCCTTGTTTCGGAAGACGTCATTTGCATTGAGTATAAAAGGGCGTGAGCAATTAAATTCTAGTCAGTTGGCAGCGGGATGTCGATCAGTTAACATCTTGTGGAAGCTTGTTGAATGGAATGGATGGCTGTTGGATAGTGCTGGGACTTTGGTCGAAATCATAGAGTCGCTGAGTCCTCTTTCCATTACAGTGTACTGGGTCGTAGACTATCTTATATGGTTTCAGCTGGTGTGAAGTGGTTTGGAACAAATGTTGTGCTGTGAGACTGGTTGATGTTGTATGAGGTTGGTTTAACTAGCGAAAGGATATTTGGTCAACACTGTCCTCCAAAAATAGTCAACTCGGGCCCCCCTGTAAAATATATGGTCAACTCGGCCGCCATATATATATATGTAGTAGAAGATAATATAAAAAAAACGGTTGTAAAATATAGTGATGTATTTTGATTGGTCATCATTTAATTTCAATATTTTTTCCATTTCAGATGTTTATTGCAAGCCTATCGATGAGAAACATCTTGCCATTCATTTTGGCGTTGAATAAAAAAATATAAATAAATAAATATTTATGTTTTATTTTTAATTCCATATATCATTTAGTCGTTTTTCAAAAACGTTGTTAATATCAGAAAGAATATAATTTAAAGTAATTTGATTTAATCATTACTTGAATCATTGATCGATTGATAAATAAACATGGCGGTGTTCATACTAATTGATTAAAAGAAACAATTAACAGATTAATAAACAATAAGTGCGAATACAATAACTAAGCGCGACAAATGATCGGTGCAGGGAAACCTGCAACTTGGTAAAGATCAATAACAAATTAAAAAAATAAAATAAAACAAACAATAATACATATTTTACTTATCTAACATAAACAATATATAAAAGATGGGGGAAGCGGGCAGGCCAAGTTTAAGGGGGCCAAGATGACTATATAAAATTCCATGTGGGGGCCGAGTTGACTATTGTTTAGGGCGTTTGTTTCAGCCAAAGTTTTTTAGAGGTAAATACAAATACCTTACTTTTCAAAATGGCACGAGAAATAAAAAATTCATGTGCGAAAGCTGTTGCTGATGGGTCATTTTCAATGCAAAATTCTGCTGCATGAATATTTTGAAAAAAATATTTCATTTTTTATACAAAAAAGGTTTTAAATTGTTGGATATCAGTAAATTAATACACCCCAAACGTTTTTTTAGCAAAATATAAAGGATTACTGAAGTTATTTGAAAATTCGTAATTTTTTGCTGTCCCACCAACAAGGAATTTACATAGGAAAAGCCCATCAAAAAATCATTTTGGCTGTAAAATATTTATATCTCAACCGATTTTCAAAAGTAAAATAGATCTAGTTTTATTTACCACTAAAAATGCCAGTTCTAATGATATATAACTGATGTACGTATTATTTAAATTTCTCAAATTACTTCAGAAAAACTTTGGCTGAAACAAGCGCCCCAAACAATAGGGGCCGAGATATGACTGGGGGCCGAGTTGCACATCATCTCAAGATGGGCCATGCACTTGAATGGAAGAAGGATAGGATGTACACTTCCATTATCTCTGGGGCGGCTTGATATATCCTAAATAATGTGATGATGAGCCGTTAAACTAAAATTAAATTAAATTCAAACAGTGATAACTTACACTTTTGGTTTCTTAGGACGCCATGTTGTTTTGTAAGAACTACAAACTCGTAAGAATACAGGGTGATACTATTCCCCGGTCGATTTCCCGGTTAAAACCCGGTTGAAAAGGGGTGGCAAATGTGATGAGTGTGTTGATGTTTCAGATGTTCTAATGACATATATGTCTTATATATGTATTCATTTTTCCATAATCACTAAAAAAAATGTTGAGAAAAAAAAAGAAAGTAGTTTAATTAAGTGTTGAATATTGGTGTTTTTTCACAATAATTTGACTGGTTTTGGCAATTCCCGGTTCAGTTTCGGAGACAGTTAAAGGATAACAATGCCTTAATAGCTCATTATTTATTATTTTATTTCATAATATATACTGTAATACTGTCTTCGAGGCCACTCATAAACCGTCGTTTCTTAGGCCCATTTGGATTGTTTATAAATTTTCCGGTAATGTCGATAAGACTATTCTGACTTCCGGTTCCCTTTTGTCTTTTTAGGTTATATTGTCTTTTTGTTGTTGTTTCATTTCATTAGTTGTTAGGCCTAAATTTGGAAGGATGTTGCGCCCAATGTTTGTTTAGCCTACTTTTGAATGAATTTATGGTGGGTGCCTCAGTTACTGTGTTAGGTAGTTTGTTCCAAGAATCTACCACTCTATAAGCAAAGGATTTCCTCCTAATATCAACTCTTGCTCTTTTCTTATATAATTTATGAGAGTTTCCCCTAGTGCCAGTATTCGGGGCCATAGTGAACAGTTTATTTTTATTTACTTTATCGATGTTATTTACAATTTTGTAAACCTGAATCACATCGGCTCGCTCTCTTCTATACTCCAGGGTTGGTAGTCCTAACATAGTAAGTCTTGTGTGGTATGGAAAGTTGCTGAGGTTACCCACCATTCTGGTAGCTCTTTTTTGGACATTTTCTATAGTGTTAATGTCTTTTTTGAGATATGGGGACCAGACAACTGTAGCGTATTCCAGGTGGGGTCTAACAAGGGATTTATATAGGCAGAGGAACATTTCTATGTCCATATATGTAAAGGTTTTAAATATTAGTCCTAGGTTCCTGTTAGCCTTAGAGACTTTCCCACTTATATGGTTAGAAAACTTTAACTTAGAGTCGAAGGTTACCCCTAGGTCCTTTTCCTGCATTACCTTAGTAATTTTTTCAATTTTATTTGTTTGATCTTTGATAAAATACACATTGTTTTCATCGTCATTCATTCCAATGTGAAGGTGTTTACATTTTTTGGCATTGAATATCATTTGCCAATTTTTAGCCCAGTTGCATGCATTAAATATATTATCCTGTAAATTCTGTATATTACTTGGGTCACTAACGCATGTATAAAGTTTTGTATCGTCTGCAAACATTTTAGTAGTGCAGGAAATTGCTTCGGGGAGGTCATTGATATATATCAAAAACAATATGGGCCCTAGAACACTGCCCTGAGGAACCCCACTTGTGACATCCATGAGGCCCGATTCCTGCCCATTTACTACTACCCTTTGTTTTCTGTTAGTTAAAAAGTCTTCTATCCAGTTATAAAGTTTGCCAGAAATTCCCATGGCTCTAACTTTTCTAAGTAGACTTTTATGGGGGACTTTATCAAACGCCGCTTTGAAGTCAAGATAGATGACGTCTACATCTTCCCCATTATCGATGGCTTCCGACCAGTCATCTATACATTCTAACAACTGAGTAGCACAGGAGCAGCCCCGCGTGAAACCATGTTGATGTATTGATATAAGAAGATACCTAATGAGGTGGTCGACTAGTTCCACTTTAACAATCTTTTCCATGATTCTACATGTTATTGGTGTCAGACTAATTGGTCGATAATTCTCTGGTTTAGACTTTTTTCAAGCTTTAAAGACTGCAGTTACATTAGCAGTCTTCCAGATTTCAGGTAATTTCCCTTCGTCCATTGATTTCTTAATTAGTTGTTTAAGAGGTACTGTCAATGTATTTGCACATTCTTTAAATACTCTAGGATGCAGGTTATCAGGTCCCTGGGATTTCGATGCCTTTATATCATTTAAAATTGTTTTTATTTTTTCTTCTGTGATGTTTATATTGATAAGCTTAGTTATGTTTGGTTTTTCCTCTATAGTCGGAATCATTTCAATGTTTTCTTTGGTAAAAACCGAGGTAAAGTGATTGTTTAATATTTCCGCCTTTTCCTTATCACTCCTTGTTAGCTCTCCATTGGGTTTTTCTAAGTTACAGACCGATATTTTGGTTTTGGTATTTGACCTTACATACTTCCAAAATAGTTTGTCATCCGTTTTAATTTTTAGTGCCAGATCCTTTTCATAATCGTATTTGCATCTTCTTAATTCATAAACTACATTATTTCTGGCAATTTTATAATCATTGTAGTTGTTCTCATTTTTACAGTGTTTATACTTAGTCCATTTCCTATGCTTTATCCTAATGACATTTATTGCATTTTTGTCTATTAAAGGGTTATTCCTGTTAGGCCTAGGATTAGCTCTACTCACTGGTATTGAGTTATCTAATGATTTTGTTATGGTTTCAGCAAAGCTGCTCCAGGCCTCAGTTATTGGTTTTTCCCCTATGACGTCATTCCAATTTATGTTCCCCAAATCACTATTTAACTGAGTATAGTCTCCTTTATGGAAGTTCAGTTTAACTGTCGTATTGACTTCAAGGTCTATATAACAATTAAATATAAAAGTTAGGATTAGATGATCATTTTTTTCCTAGACTTGGGTTATATTTGATAGATTCTATCATGTTTTCCTCATTCGTAAAGACAAGGTCCAAAGTTGATGGTTCATCATCAGCTCTATATCTAGTTGGTTCAACAACTTGCTGAAACAGAAATTTGTCTCTGATGCATTCAAGAAATACATTAGCAGGATGCTCTTCCCTACATGTAGTTCTCATCTCGTTCCATATTATTTCTTTATCATAAAATCTCCCATAATTAACACGTGGGAGTACTTGTTATGTAATACATGTCCAAAAAGACCAGGCAGGTTGAGGTTATTCTCATTATCACTATTGGGACTCCTATAAACACATCCTATTATCATTTTGTCAGTATTATGGAGATGTACTTCACACCAAATTGATTCCGTATAAAGAGTATCAACTTCAACCATAATTGAATTTAATGTTGTTTTTATATAAAGCACTATCCCTCTACCTGATTGTAGGTCCGAGATGTGCATATCATATCCTTCTAGTTGGAAGAATTCTTCACATTGTACTATGGTTGAGTGTTTTGGTAAAATCTCGCAAATAGCAATAATGTCATAATAATTAGAATCTATTAATAGCAAGAGTTCCGTTTTTTTTCTTTAGTTAAACAATCAGCATTAGTATAAAGAACACTCAAACTGCCTACCCTATTGGTCACTACATTAGAGTTAGATTTATTAAAAACACTTCCATTATTTGGAATAAAACTATTGTCCTATTGGTTATTTAATTGGGGATAAGTTTCACTGGTGGTTGTAAATGAAAAATCATTTACTGTGTCAGCCGGTATCTGTGTGAATCCGCCCACAATTGTTTCGTCCAACCCTATGGTGTCAGAGAGATATATATTTTTGGGGTGATGGTTTCTAGGAACTGTAATATCACCAGGTATGTGTTCAATTGCACTATCAGACAAATTTGCACTATTTAAGTAGTTTGCGAGATTACTTCCAGTGTTTTTTGTAATTGTTCTAATATCCAAATTGGATTGACTCGGCTGAGTTTGCATTTGTTCTGGCAATCTTTCACTTCGTTTGACAGCAGCCTCCATTCTGCTTCTTTCTCTCTCTTCCCTCTGAATTACAGTGAGGTCTCGACTAAGGATCACTCTTTTGAATTCGTCGGCCACTTTGGTTCCTATATGCTTAGCATTGATTAGGAGGAACTTCCTATGTTTCTTATGTTCCAGAGTAACTTTAGTCACTCTGTTGATACCGGGTGTTGGTTTCCCTAGTCTATATAAGGCTACAATTGAAAGGTCTTCAAGACCCAAATTACTCGATATTGAGATTATTTTGTCCTTGTCGGCATCTTTATCGGAGTTAGTAGACTCACATAGGTTAAAAAACACTAGATTCAGTTCTCTTTTCTTCCTATCTTCCATTTCTTTGCATCTCTCTTCGACTAATTTGTTCACGTCTTCCATAATATCTGAGACCACTTCTTTTTTTACATCTTTAAGTTTGCTATCAATTTCATTAGAAGTGTTGTATGCAATTTGGTCAATTCTATTTTCTACCGCCTCCATTCTTAGATTTTGGCTTATTTGTATTTCTTTCAGCATAGTGGTAATATTCCCAAGAGTAGGTGCGGTAGCCTTAAACGATTTGCAGTTCCAAATAAAGTCATCAATTTCACCATTCTGAATACAGTTAAAAGCAGTTTTAGTTATTCCTGTGCAATTTAGGCAATATTTAAGAGAGCATCCGTTACATACGAGATAGCTGTCCTCCATTTTTAGCTCCATGTCACATTTAGTACATGGGTTTATCAAAGAATGTGGGCTTCGTCTAGTTCTTTTACTTCCACCTCCACCCGTTAAGTTAAAGAGACTTTTTGGTGTACTAAAGCCCGATGCCATAATTACAGAGTAAGTCTATACTAAGATTAAGAGACTGATAGCCATCACAGCAAGTTTACAAGTCTATATATAGTGACAAAAAGTGGGCACTTCCAGAGGTAGAGCAGTCCCCACTCTCCAGGAGATGTCCACCCTGTGTACTAATTAGATGGGCTTATCATTAAAGTTTGTACCCTCGTAACGTCACAAGTAGAGTTAGATTCTTGATTAGAGGTAGGGCAGTCCCCACTCTCAACAGATAACACGTGCCCCCATGCCAGTGTTCCTAAACCAAACGGCATTAACTAATGCAATTTTTTTTTGAATATTTTGTGTAGCCACTTCCTGGCTACAATCGGGATAGGATGAACCCCATCTAAGAGAAGTACTGAGCTGTTAGAGTATCTCGTTACAGATCCTCGTTTGCGACTATGCACGAAATCACAGGCGAACTTGGGAGAGTTAAAACTTAATTGTTCATTATATGACGCTATTGATGCATTCAAATTATTGATTTGGATATGTAGCTCTTTATCGTTTATACTTTCCCAATCAATTTGACCTTTGTTCCTATTCCAATCCCTAGTGAATATAGGGGGGATTTCTAGGATACCTATGTGTATGTTTGGATAGGTTTTATTTAAGACGACCAGTCTTTCCAGAATGGGGTTAACCACAGCAACGAGTTCTTCTGAACTATCATATTGGGGGGAAATAAATTTACCGGTTTTTTTTGTTACATCATATGGTATTATTAACTCATAACAATAATAAAAATGGAAATAAAACAGAAAATAAACGTTTATTGCTTCATTTCCAACACCCGTATTTCGTGTAAGGAAAGCCGTAGAAATTACAGGTGAAGCATTATTTCTGCACGTCGTGAGAAACAGTACACTATAGATTCAAGAAAACTAGATAGATCTACATAGATATTATCAGTATGTGAAACAACACATATCGAAAATATGAATTGGTTATGTTTTAAAGTGACATATAATTTCATTATAGTTTTTTGCAACAAAAATGAATGAACTGTTTAACAGGAGGAAACCTCAAAGTTGTAAAATATAGAAAGTCTTCATATATGTAGCTATACATTTGTATTCGACATACACACAATAGAATAAAAATAACATTATATATAAAAGTATGTGTATGTAGTACACGGATAATAATACCGAAGAGCTAACGTAACTGTAATTCGAATGATTATAATTAAGCTATAGGGTTTTTATAGAGACAAGACGGACAGGTCCAGTATTCTATCTTATTTTGGGAGACACATTGTGTATGATACCATTTTTACATTTTTTTTATTTTGACATGAAATAAGGTCGTCAACGAAATCAGGCTGTCTACAATGGCACCATAACTGTATATTTATTACCTTTGGGTTAAAACAGGACAGACTTAAATTTCTTCCACGTATTGGTTCTTTTGGGAAAGGTGTTATGCGTCCCGTTTCCAGACACTCAATTAAATGAGGACGCATTGCAGATACATAATAAATTTCTAAGATTAAAGGAAAGTGGAAAGTGACAAAACTCTACTACATTCGTGATCGCGAATAAACCGCAATCATAGGAATGGCTGTTGTTGAACCCTAGGAATTTTTATGTTGATAAACTTATCACTTGAAGACGCATATATTTGTGATAACTGAATTTTTTAATTTAATTTGACATCTTGAAGGCGTTCTCCTAAACTATCAATTAATAAACAAAATCTCTGTCTTGAACTGTTTTAAAACTCATGATCCAATGATTTGATCCATTAAAATGTATTTGGCAAGCGGGTGCTACGTGCCGATTTTTTTTTTTTTTTGTATGTTCCATTTATTTGCATCGTCAATAAAGAACGGAGTGTTAGTTGTAGCTTTGAGGCCATTTATATGAGGAAAATCTATTTTCAAAATTGAATTAACGGCTGTTATATGCTTCTTCTAAACGTTGAGGGTAAAAGCCGTACCGTACCGTCCGTTCCGTGCATTCCGTCACAGACCTAATAACAAATTGAAGTTTAACCGGGTCAAACGTCCCAAGTTGCATTATGCCCCGTTCAAGTCGGCCCGAGTCAAAACGTCCCCCTTTTATAAGGGTATTCCTAATAATAAATGATTAAGTAATGTTTTAAAAACTGTTTAATTTTACAATAAATCTTGGCATAAATTAAGTCTTACAAAATGTATTTTAACAGGGAGTACGTTATAGGGAGGAGAAACGAGTTCATAAACGCTCTAGTTTATCGATTTATGTTGTCGCGCTAGAACGCCGCCATTTACTATTTTATCGATACAGGTAAATCGATCGTAAGCGCGTTACATTTGAAAAGCTAAAATTTCAGCCAACATCTCAAATTAGGCAGTTTTTACAGCCCCTTTTTACGGCTTTCTGTTATAATTAACAACACGAAATTACATTCTTGACAAAGATAAATATGTCTACTATTCACTTTTTGTTATTATTAATGACTAATAAAACCCATACTTCGTATCTCGTTTGCAATAGCTCCACACCATTTTTAATTCTATAAAATTAAAAATTTAACTGATATCTCAAAAGGCACATTTTCATCACCTCTTTTAAGGCTTTGTCTTATAATCACCACCATGAAATTACCTTCTTGACAAAGATAAATATGTTTACTATTCACTTTTTGTTATTATTAATGCCTAAATAACCCGTAGTCTCGTATCTCGTTTGCAATAGCTATACACTGTCACCATTTTTTATTCGGCGCAGAGTGGCGCCATCTTTGCTACACGGAACCGTCTGGTAAAATGTGCTTTTAAACTTGCAAACAAATACACGCTCTGTATCAGAGGACACAATGTGAATAAATAATACTTATGTTTACATTTAGCACCTTTATTGAGTTTGTAAGTGTAATAATTTATAAGAATTTGCTGTTTTTTACACACTCGCGAAACAACCGGAAGTAGTCATTTTCACGGAGTAGTGAAACACATGCGCGACAACATAAATCGGCAAAACGAGCCCGTTTCTCCTCCCTATAACGTACTCCCTGATTTTAATAAGATAGAAATATATATATCAGTGTAAACAGGATTTTTACATTATTATAATATAAAAACTTGGGGTAAAAATATAAAACCATGTGTAAATCCTGGTGTAAATTACATTTAAAAAAAGAAATGAATTCAATTCAATTTAATGGCATAAAATCCAAATACAGGATTGTCACCAAGGACATTTACAATACATATATAAAGACATACATAATCCTCATAGAAATTATTATATAAAGATCAGTATAATAACTTGCTTATCTGTATGATGCTACACTGTGTCACAGACCTAATAACAAATTTATTAATATGTCTGTGACTCTGTATAATACCTGCTGTTTTTATTATATTCTAAATTTACGTAAAATTGCTTCATATTTATGAAATAGTAAAAATACCTATGTAAAATGATAATGAATATATTCCAAATGAGCAATGATCTATGAATCTTAGCTTGAAAAAATATAGGTGTGTGTGTTTGTGTCTTTGTGTGTCTGTGACTCCATGTAGATAGGTCTATGCAGTATGTACAGACATATTAATAGATCTGTGGTCTATGATGGTCCTGGTTACTCGAATACATTTCAGAAAGCAAACATTTAATCCAATGGACCTCTCAAGAGTAGAAAAAACACGATTATGACCTAATCTGCCACCATATCTCTCGCCACTCTCCACTACAGAACACCACTCCCCCAGCCCTTTTAGCAATAAAGCTATTCTCACAGGGTCCGTCGTAACACCCCAAATCCCACCAAATTCCCCCAAATCCCACCAAATTCCCCCAAATCCCACCATAACCCCCAAAATCCCACCATAACCCCCCAAACTGGACATAAGATGCTAAAAGGTATTAATTTATGGGTACAACAGTCCATAAATCAATATTAAAATGATTAATGTATTGCCTTAAAATGGATCATTCAAGCATAACGAGCGTATCATCGGTTTACATTTTTTTCACACCTTCATGACAATAGCAATTTAACCAGTATGAATACTTAAATTACAATCGTATTGATATTTTATTCAATGCATCATAAAAATACAAGAATTATAATATTTTATATAGGGTAATATTTAATATTTAATTCGCCCTGTCACGTTAGCCTATAGATATAGCATCTATAGTTTCCAGCTTTTTTCCGGATTTTTCTAGAAATCTCTTAAATTATAAAAATGTTCCAGTTCATGATAAAGCACTTATATCAATCAAAATAGGATGTTAGAACCATTTGTTTAATGTCTAAACTTTGCAAAAAACATATCTAGGACGAAAATGCTGAAATTAATGATGTACTCCCTTTAAGAAACATTATAATATTATGTGGTAAACATATTTAAACAATAAAAGTGTAATATAAATAAAACAGATACATGTAGCTTTTATATTTGTTTCTTTTTTTCTATTTTTTTTTCTTTTTTTTTTCACGATTATTTCTTTGTGATTATCTTTTTTTTTTTTAACATACATGAGCTACACGTTCACTAACACATATTCTGGATTCCATTTTCTTGGTTTGCAAAGTGTGACAGAAATGTGAAGAAAACATCTAAGTGAGATACAAAATGAGTACGTTTTAAACATGCAGCAACACAATAAATAAATACGTTTTCAAATTTTGATTAATTTGTAATAATGCTTTATAACCAAAATTAGTAGTATATCACTTAACCAAATAAGCGCTGATTGCTCTATTTGTAATTGAATAACTAATATTACTATATCAATTATTGCTGTAATTAAAATGCATTATACTCCCATATGAGTGATTACTTTCACCGACTGTCCTATTTTGTGTAGTTGTTACGAATGTGCTGAAAAAAATGTATACCGTTCGAATCATAGGTACGCTTGAAATAACCATTTAAGGCAATAAATTAATATTTTTTATACTTAAAACAATATATAAAGTCACGTTTGGAGACTTTTTGCGGTTGAGGGATGCTTTTGGGGGGGGGGGGGGGTTATTGTGGGATTTGGGGGAAGTTGGTGGGATTTGGGGGAATTTGGTGGGATTTGGGGGAATTTGGTGGGATTTGGGGTGTTCCGATGGACCGATTCTCACACGTGTGTATATCTGACTATTATACCGTCACT
>JAWPHD010009679.1:0-101188 GCA_037043455.1 Cyrtodaria siliqua | reverse complement strand
GCACAACTTCACGTGTAATAATAGGAGATAGACAAACTTTTCGGGACTGACGGAAGACGGACTTTCTAACTAAGCAGTATTTATGTGGCTACCCCTTTGGCCACTCTTTTGTTCCTCTAGCCACACAACAGAATTTTTAGCCACAACATAAACGGAATGTATAGCATATTTTGTTCTCTATTGTTCTCCTAGCCACCTAAAGGGGCACTCCACAATTTAATGTCCAATTCTCATTGAGCAAATAAGAGGACCAAGAGGGCATGTGGACGTGTAGCGATTATGAATTTGAGGAGTGCGGTGGGATGGGGTGGGGGGGGACTTTAGCACTACAAACAAAACATTAAATATTTTGGTAAATACAGTTCCCGAATTCAACAAAAAATACTGAAAAAAGTAATAGGCTTAAGACTCCATAATATATTTCTGAAAATGGACATAACAACTTTTTTTAAATATGCATGCATATAAATATAAAAAAAATGCAACTCGGTTTAAACATGTGTCATTATGAATGAAAATTCAGATAATCTTGAGATTGACACTTGTTAGGCATACTACTGATAATTAATCTGGAGCTTGACACATGTTATGAATAAAAACTCATATAATCTGGAGCTTGACATTTGTTATGAATGAATAGATTTTGATCTGAACCTGATCAAACACGGGTTTTCCAAATTAGATGACGTCATGACGTCACAACGGTCAGCGATGTGGCCATTTTGGATGACGTCAAGCTGTTAAAAATGTCAGCGTCGTTGACTATTGTGAATAAATCACCAAGGAAAGACTTGAACTAAAAGTGGATGAAAGCGACACTTGACAATTTGGATGAAAGATACACTTGACACTTTGGATAAAATGGACACTTGACAATATTATATGGGCCTCATTCTAAAATCGGATTTTTAGAAACAAGATATAAAATTCGAACAGGAAATGTAGCATTCAAGGACCACAGTCAACCAAAATACGCAAATAAACAAACAACAATTACAAAGATGAATACAAGGCAAAGTATATAACATCACAAACATAAAAGGGCTAACAGTAGAGCTACCTCCTTCATTGTACTATTTGAATAAATGCTTTGATTATATTTTAGAAAGTGTTGTTGCTGATTTTGAATTTCCTTTCTCGTTTCATTTTACCCGTAACATCAGACCAAACATGTATATTAATGTTCAGGTCTCAAGGTCAAATGATATCGACGTAGCGAAGATAAAATTTATGTAACAATTCACTGTCAAGTTTAGGACATTTAGTCCATCTCCTTTGAAAGCGCGATTTTGTCGAGCTCTTTATAATTTAGAATGGTACTCGTTTTCGGAAACTTAAACGTTTTCACGAGTGCGTGACTTTGACGTACGTTTGAAATGGTAATTCATCTTATATACATATTTCCTGTCAAGGATGTAGTACTGTTTTATTTATGGGGTGAAGAGCAGGAATTATTTTTACAATAATTTAAATTGTGGTTTGTAGCCCTTTAGAACCCGTATTAAAGCTTTACGGATGTGTTGCCAATGACCGTTGCAATGAGGTGCTCCTATTATCAACCGCATGTGGTTACTGTGTTGTCTGAATTTTCCAAGGCGGAACTCCGAGTATTAACGCTCGCACGAGGTTCTGGTGTCCCTGACCGTTCCAAGGCGGAATCTCTAGTATCAACAATCGTATGTGGATGATGTTGTCCCTGACCGTTACAAGGCGGTACCCCTCGTATCAAACCTTGCATGTGATTACTGTGGTCCATGCGGTATCTCTAGTATCAACCCTCGTATGTTGTCCTTAACCGTTACAAGGCGGTACCCCTGGTATCAAACATCGCATGTGCTTAATGTTGTCCTTGACCCTTACAAGTTGGTATCTCTAGTATCAACCCTCTCATGTGGTCGCTGTTGTCCCTGACCGTTACAGGACGATACCCCATAGTATCAACCCTTGCATGTGGTTGATGTTGTCCCTGACCGTTCAATGGTGGTATCTCTAGTATCAACCCTCGTATTTGGATGATGTTGCCCTTGACCGTTCCAGGGCTGCACTCCTAGTATCAACCCTCGTACGTAGCTGATGTTGTCCTTGACAGTACTAATGCGGTACCACTACTATCAACCCTGGTATGTGGTTGATGTTGTTCCTGACCGTACCAAGACGGTACCCCTAGTATCAACCCTCGTATGTGGTAGATGTTGTATCCGACCGTACCAAGGCAGTACAACTAATATCAACTTTCGTATGTGATCAATGTTTGTGTTACCACTGACCGTACCAAAGTGGTACCCCTAATATCAACACTTGTATGTGGTTGGTGTCTCACTCTGTATATATATGGTCATTCCATGTATTTGTTGTTTGAACTACGTGTTTATGGTTGCGTTATGTACATTGCCTGTTCGATGTTTGTATATGATACATGTATTTGTCGTTTAAACTGCGTGTTTATTGATGTGCTATGTCTACTGTATGTTAGGTATTGGCTTCTACTGTTGAACACATCCCACAAACCAATGTATATATACGTTGCTGGTCCCAAACTGTGCAGTTTGTGGATGGCCAGTGGGTGGCGTTATCATATTTCGCCAGTAATCCTCTGTCTCTCATATCGTCATGGCCTTTCTAGTCCACGTATCTGCGCCTAATAATGTAATTAGTGTATATTTGTGATGCAGTATGCCTTTATCTTAATTATAAATCTCATTATATTCTACCAACTATACAGTTATGTCCGTTATATATTAAACATCATTTATATAAATATTCAAATATCATTACTAGCAATACCATACATTGGTAATTTATCGTCAGACGGCCTGTCTAAATGATTGATTTTTGGTACTTTAAAAAGTGGCGGGTGTTCTACACTATTGAAGTATTTCACTTTAAGTATATTTATATATATTTTCCGTATTATTAATTTTATCAAAATGAGCGGAACAAGCAAATGTTATTATTATGAAGTTCATAATAATGCTATGAAAGACATTTCATGTTGAGTCTTTCACCAGATACACAGGCAGATGTTATTGAAGCTTTTAATGACACCTCTCGGTATCTAGATGCAATATTGAACATTGACAACCCTTTCTTTTCAACTATTGCTAATAATATTTATCCTAAAGAATTTCAGCTTAATAAAGCTAATATATCTGATAATAATCTCTCGATTGAAAATGGTGAAATAATTAGCAAAATCTATGACAAGAGAGACGATTTTAATTTTGACAATGTTAATTACCCCCACTTGGATGGGCATGTTCCCCGAGCAACTTCTTATGGGGTGTATGTGTCTCAACTTATTCGTTTTTCAAGAGTTTGTACTCGAGTTGAGGACTTTAATATTCGTAATCTTTGTATAGCTAAAAAGCTACTCAATCAGGGTTACCGTTACCATAACGAAAGACTAGAATATCGGACAGGGAAAGCAGCATTCAAAGACGACAGTCAACCACAAAACACAAAAACAAACACGCAAACAGACAAACGAAAAGGTTAAAGTAATACAAAATGCAAACGACATTCCAAACACAAAAGAATTGGCAAAAGGGCTACCACCTTGAAACGGTCAGTGGCAACAAAGCCCACTGGGGGTTTAAACCGGCTCTAGGGTGCACTTACCCTACTGTCATCCCATTAAAACAGGACAGTGTAAATAAAGAAATCCCCGACATGAATTGTACGATGACGGGACAGGCTGTGGACCCTATGATGACGCCTACCTAAAGCCCATTGGGACGGTGGCGTTTGATGTTTGTCTATGATCTTTCTTGTCGTGCCCTTAATAGTTGTTCTGGCTTCTGCAAAGTCATTGAGTACCTTCATAGTGGCTTTCTAGGCTATTTTTTTGTATTATATTTACACGAGCATATGTATGTTTTACTTATATTGCCTAATGATGCTTCCTTGTTGGTTAGATATTAGCTCATGGCGGGGATTTCTTTATTTACACTATGATGACGCCTACCTAAAGCCCATTGGGACGGTTGCGGTTGATGTTTGTCTATGATCTTTCTTGTCGTGCCCTTAATGGTTTATTCTCTTTTGCCAAGGCTTCTGCCAAGTCACTGAGTAACCTCATTGTGGCTTTCTAGGCTATTGTTTGTTTGTATTATATTTACAGGAGCATATTTGTGTTTTACTTATATTGCCTATTGCTGCTGGCTTGTTGGTTAGAGATTAGATCATGGCGGGGATTTCTTTGTCTACACTGTCCTGTTTTAATGGGATGACAGTAGGGTAAGTGTGAGGTTTGGTGCACTCTAGAACCGGTTTAAACCCCCAGTGGCCTACTTTGTCACTGACCGTTCCAAGGCGGTAGCCCTATTGTGAACCCTGATATGTTATGTCTATAGTCTTAACGGTGTTAATGTAGGACTATACATAACTAAGAACGAACAACGCGTTCTAACTAATAATCTGTAATTACGATGTTATTCATTGTAATGTAAATAGGGAACAGACCAGCAGCAGTCAGTGTTTTCAGACCGGAGTGCGTGGTAAGAGAGTGTCTGTTATAAGACTACACACGGTAATACATCAACTCCCTTTTTAAATTAATTCGAAGTTAAATGTTCTTTCATAATATAAGAATGCGTATAACAATAAATACTGATAAAGGTGATCCTTTGAGAGCAACAAACACAATTCAGAGAATAAAGCAGCAGACTCGGTTTTATTGAGTCTGTTCATGAGAAGTAATGAAAGAAGCAACACTTCTCACGCCCCCTAGCACCGGCTTAAGCGGTATTCTACTTTAAAGCCACCTATATTGGGCTCGTTGATCCCAAAGGACCAGTAAAAAATAACACTACTGATTCGTAGCACGGGGAGACTTTTTACAGCCGCCACACTGCACTAAACGAACGCTAGTGTGCATGTTAATAAGTACTGATAAAGGTGATCCTTTGAGAGCAACAAACTCAATTCAGAGAATAAAGCAGCAGACTCGGTTTTATTGAGTCTGTTCATGAGAAATAATGAACGAAGCAACACTTCTCACGCCCCCTAGCACCGGCTTAAGCGGTATTCTACTTTAAAGCCACCTATATTGGGCTCGTTGATCCCAAAGGACCAGTAAATAACTCTACTGATTCGTAGCACGGGGAGACTTTTTACAGCCGCCACATCGCATAGTTCATAGATATAAAATGATTTCCTGACAGAATTCATTAATGTTCACATTCAAATGCTTCGTTCGTGGTCAGTTTGGCAGCTGGTGAATAATCTCCAGTATTGCAGACTGCGATGATCTGTGGTCCATTAAAACGTACATTTAGATCTGACTTTATAGAGTTTCAGTTTATAGCTTATTATCTTACATCTCCCGGTGGCACACTGAGGTTGATTAATGGGCATTTAATCCAACATGCTTCCAAGTTTATGATAGTTTCATGATGATTACACTGATTATGTGACCGCCTTGACCTGGCTAATGAGCATTCACTAGGAAGGGGTTAACTTGACAGTTTATTTAGACACAATAACTTTGCTTTTAATGTGTATGCCATATCGCGAGATGCGCTTATAAATACTTTTATTTAAGAAAGTGGTTTGTTTTGACACATTTGGGGCATTTGAAGAGCATTTTCTCTTTGCGGAACTTTGGCGGGAAGTGAACCTTCACTTTGACACTGAGATATTTTCCTTTGTTTTAAGAAGGTGTCTTCTGTTCCTGCGGTAGATGGCATTATTATATTTTGTCATAACTGAGTAGGATAGCTCATTATGCTTTTTAACTACGACAGCAGGTTTCCACAATTTGTTAGATTGTTGGATTCTTACTGTGTCTCCAATTGGCAAAGGGCTCAGAGGTTTTGCATTCCTGTCATAAAACCGTTTCCTTTTCATTTTCTTTGACATAATATTCTTTCGAATTTGAGGGACCCTGGGGACTAATCTTTCCTTAACTACAGGTAAAACAGAACGTAATTGTCTCTCCATGAGTAGTTCTGCTGGGGAATACCCAATATCTAGAGGGGTAGCACGGTATTCAAGTAATCCGATCAGAGGATCCTTGTTATCGGCCTGTGCTTTTGCAAATATGCGTTTGACAGTTTTCACAGACCTTTTTGACGTGGCATCACGAGCTCTCCTTAGAAATAACTCAATTCCCCCCATGTGACCAGTATGTAATTTATCAATCAGTTTTGACCTGAGTGCTTGAGGAATGAATATTTTCCCCTTTCATGATTAACTCATTAACAACTGATAATTGATCACGGACATTCCAGTAATCTAAGATTTTTACGGGACATTGTTTTCTTAGATGGGGCTTACCTTGGAGAATCACTTCACTGAGGCAATGCAATTGTGAATCTTGCTCAGTTTGAGTCTTTATTGCCTCTATTTTACGATCACTGGACAGTACAGTGTCCACATGTAAATCCATACCTTCGGACAGGTCGGGGTACGTGTCGCAGGTGGCTTACGTGACAGTGTGTCGGCGACAGGTATTCTCTTACCTGGAAGGTGATTTAGGTTTAGGTCATAGCGTTGCAATGGAAGCATCATGCGTTGCAAGCGAGGGGGTGTCGCACATAGCGGTTTCGTCATGATAGAAACGAGTGGCAAATGATCCGTTTGCTGATCAACTCTGTGCGCATAAACATATTGATGAAAGCGTTTGCAGCCGAAAGGTATTGCGAATATTTCCATCTCTATTTGCGCATAGTTTATCTCTGTCTTTGTCAGGGATTTGGCACATAATCAATCGGCTTATTGTCTTGTAGGAGGGTCGCTCCTAGTCCAAATTTGGAAGCGTCAACTTGTAATGTCAGCGGTTTTGTCATATCATAATAGGACAGGTCCTGGTGACCTTGTAAGGATTTCCTTGATTTTTTGAAAGGCGTTTTCTTGGGGCTCGTCTCATGCAAATTCTACATTATTGGCTAACTTAATAATAGGGGCTTGTGACCTCGGCTAAGCTAGGTGCGAATTTTGACAAACAATTTATCATGCCAAGAACGGTTTCGAGCTCAGCGCAGTTTCGCGGCTGATCCATGTCGTCAATGGCGGACACCTTGGAGAGGTCAGGTTTGAGTCCGTTGGACCTCAGTATGTGTCCTAAGTATTGAACCTCTGAGACACCAACAACGAGTTTGTCAATATTAAGTCTAATTCCCTTTTCGTGGTTACGTTGCAGAACATTACGCAAGTTTTGGTCATGTCATTCACGTGTACGTCTGTACACAAGAATGTCGTCTACAATGGCGGCGATTCCTGACAAACCTTCATAGCATTCATCGATCATGCATTGGCATTCGTCCTGTGAACCCTTAAGTCCAAATACAAGGCTCTTAAAGCGATACCGTCCAAATGGGGTATTAAATGTAGTCAGAAACGACAAAGTTTCAGAGAGATTGATGGTCCAGTATTCAGATCGAGCGTCTAATTTTGAGAAAAACTTAGCGCCACTCAAGTGGGGAAGGACATCTTCTAACGTACGCATAGGGTAATGAGGGCGAATTATTGCCTTATTTAGGTCTTTCGGGTCGAGGCATACTCTGAGGTCGCCTGACGGCTTCTCAACACTGACCATGGAATTGACCCATTTTGTTGGAGTTGTGACTTTCGCTATTACGTCATATTGTTACATGCGGTCTAATTCCGTTTTGAATTTGTAACGCAGTGCGACAGGAACTCGTCTAGGCGGGTGAACTATGGGGGATACATTTGTGTCAATATTAATGTCACATTCACCGGGGGCTTGACCTATGCCTTTGAATACATTGGCATATTCGGCAATTATGACTTCCTTATTCAAGGGATGCATGTCGTCCGTCTGTCACGGAGACGCGTCCTTATCAAGGAAGTACACTAACTTAATCAGTCCAAAGTCAGTACATGACAGTAAACCTAGAATTGCTGGTGGCTTTGTCTCTACAATGTAAAAGTCAGTAGTACGCATGTACTCATCGTACTTGCAGGGAAGGGAGCAATAACCTAGTGTGTTAAGTTTACTGCCTTATATGCAGTCAACTATAGGGGTGGCTTTTTTAGGGGCATGACTACACCTAATGTGTTGTAAATATTTAGTGGTATAATATTTACTTGTGCACTTGTGTCCAGCTTAAATTGAATATAGCTTTTGCTTACCTCAACTGCCACAAATGCCTGATTATTCCTGGTTTTAGAATACACAGAGTCAATATAATATTCCGAATTCGCGAGATTGTCAGACACTTCGTTCACTGAGTTTGATCGACACATCTTGGAGAAATGGTTCCATTTCTTGCAATTGTTACATTGTTTTCCGTGTGCAGGGCACTTGTTTTTAGTGTGCGTATATCCACAATTGTCACATTTAGTTGTTTTCGTCGGCTGTCTCTTTCGTCTCTGATTTGTGTTCGGTGCAGGTCCCGTCGGCTGTCCCTTTTTCGGTGCAGGTCCTGGTCCTCTTTGTTGGCGCTGCTGGTAGCGGTTGATGGCGTGAACCTCTGGTGCGGCGGAAGTTGATGATGATTTTGTTCTCAGCTGTTCTTGAGAGTACTCAACATTTTGACATATCGGGATGGCTTTGTCCATTATCAGTGCTTCTCCTTCGTTTATGAGACATTCTTGTATTTTCCTGGAGTTTACTCCAAATACGATTCTATCACGGATCATGTCGTCGGCGTTATTGAACTGACAGTCAATAGCCAACAATTTCAGTTGCTTCCTTGGATTTCATTGTTAAATTTTGAAGCGAGCGAACACCGGATTTAGCTTCGGCTGGACGTTCCTGGGAAATCGCTCACAAAGTGGAGTGAGGCGATTTGCCTCCTTGTCAGGTATTGTCCAGGTATTAAAAATGTCTCTACCGGTATCACCAATCCATAAAAGGAGATATGTGATTTTCACTTTCTCCGATTTTTGCTGTAAGGGACCAACACAAATTAAATTACAATGTTGCTTTAATTTTTTCCAACTTGCTGGTAAGATTCCCAGCCCATTGTTGAAATTCCGGACAGATCAATATTGGTAATGTTAAAAAATTCAAACTAAATGTACACACTTTGTAATTCCTTTTTTTTTGAATGTTTTTTTAAATTCCAACGATTTGTGTTTGCAGGTTAAATCCTGTTTCTCACACCATGTTATGTTATGTATATAGTCTTAACGGTGTTAATGTAGGAATATATATAGCTAAGAACGAACAACGTGTTCTAACTAATAATCTGTAATTACGATGTTATTCATTGTAATGTAAATAGGGAACTGACCAGCAGCAGTCAGTGTCCCAGACCGGAGTGCGTGGTAACAGAGTGTCTGTTATAAGACGAAATATGGTAATACAACAAACCCTTTTGTGTTTGTGATGTCGTTTGCTTTTATTATTACTATTGCCTTCTTGTTTGTCTGTTTGCGTGTTTGTTTCTGTGTTTTGTGGTTGACTATCCTCGTTGAATGCTACTTTCCCTGTCCGATCTTTTATATTTCAGTAGTAGTAGTAGTAGTAGTAGTAGTAGTAGTAGTAGTAGTATAGTAGTAGTGTAGTAGTAGTAGTAGTAGCTTCAACAGTGATTCATCCAGGTGCAGCTGACGTGTTTGTTGTTTGACAGATGTTCAATATGTATCTTGGTATAAACAATTGCATTTGAAAAAATATTTCAAATATATGTCTCCAATAAACTGCTGAGCCAATGCTTCTAGTTGATTTTGTGTTATTTCGTTAAAGGTTATTAGATATTAGCAAACCTATACCTATTTTTGGATACGTTAAAATCTACAAAATACGAAAACTAATATGTTGTCCAATGAACATGATGAATTAATGGTGGCCATTTAGGATTTTCTAACATGTATATAGAGAACTAGCCAACTAGTTAAACATACCAATTATTGATATTTAGTTATAATAAAGGATGGTGACACGAAAACAATGTTTTGCTCCTTCAGATTTGTTTTAAGCAACCTGCATATTTCTGAATTAATTACAGTGATTGAGTGTCAAGAAGTTGACATGAAAATACATTCTACATTAATTAAAGTGTTCTAGTGTCACGGGTTCAAGTTTGATATTAAGTAGTTACATATGCTTTCATCATCACGCTGGCACTGGCTGCGATATATGCATGTCATCAGTCAACATTCCACTTCGAGATTATTCATCATGCTGGAGCTGAGCGAGATATGTGCATGTCATCAGTCAACATGCCACACCGAGATGCTTCATCATGCTGTTACTGTCCGAGATATGTGCATGTCTTCAGTCAACATGCTATTTCGTTATTCATCATCATGCTGCAATCACCGAAATCTGTGCATGACATCAGTCAACCTTCCACCCAGAGAATCATCCTCATGTTGGCACTGACCAAGATGTTTGCATGTCATCAGTCAACATTCCACTTCGTAATTCATCATCATGTTGGTACTGACCGAGGTATATGAATGACATCAGTCAACATAACCATGTAATCATGCTGGCACTGGCCAAGATATGTGCATGTCATAAGCCAACATGCTACTATATCATGCTGTCACTGACCGTGATATGTTCAGGTCATCTGTCAACATGCTACCCAGAGAATCAACATCATGCTCGCGTTGACCGAGATATTTGCATTTCATAAGTCAACATACCACTCCAGGATCCATCATGATGCTGACACTGGCCGAGATCTGCGCGTGTCATGAGTCAACATCCCTCTTCGTGATTAAGGATTATGCTGGAACTGATCGATATATGTGCATGTCATCAGTCAACAGGCCACTCCGAGATTCATCATAATGCTGGCACTGACCGAGATCGGTGCCTGCCATCAGTCAACATGTCCATGATGTCACTTCGAGATTCATCGTCATGCTGGCACTGGCCGAGTTCAGTGCATGTCATCAGTCAACATGCCGCTTCGTGATTCATCATCAATCCGTCGCTGAATCGATATATGTTCATGACATCAGTCAACATTCCTCATCGAGAATCATCATCATGCTGGCACTGACAGTGATATATGCATGTCATCAGTCAGCATGCCAATTCCTGATTCATCATCATACCATAACTGGCCGAGATATGTGCATGTCATCAGTCAACAGACCACTTCGTTATTCATCATCATGCTGGCACTGACCGAGATATGCGCATGTCATCAGTCGACATGTCCATTATGTCACTTCGGGATTCAACATCATGCTGTCACTGACCGAAATCTGTGCATTGTCAACAGTCAACATGCCACTCCGAGATTCAGCATTATGCTGGCTCTGGCCGAGATATGTGCATGTCATCAGTCAACATGTCACTTCGAGATTGATCATTATGCTGTACTGACCAAGATATGTGCATGTCATCAATCAACATGCCACTACCAGATTTATCATAATTCTGGCACTGGCCGAGATCTGCTTATGTTATCAGTCAACATTCCACTCCGAGATTCATCATCATGCTCGCAATGGTCGAGATATTTGCATGTCATCAGTATACATGAAATTCATCATCATGCTGGCTCTGACGGAGATCTGTGCATGTCATCAGTCAACTCGCCACTCCGAGATGCATCATCATACTGAAACTGGCCGAGATATGTTCATGTCATCAGTCAACATGGCACTTCTAGATTCATCATCATGCTGACACTGGCAGAGATATGGCATGTCATCAGTTAACATGCCACTCCGTGATTCATCATGATGCAGAAACTTACCGAGATCTGTGCATGTCATCAGTCAACATGCCACTTCGAGATTCGTCATCAGGCTGGCAATGGCTGAGATCAGTGCATGTCATCAGTCAACATGTCACTCCGATATGCATCATCATGCTGACACTGACCGTGATATGTTCATGTAATCAGCCAACAAGCCACCCAGAGAATCATCATCATGCTGACACTGACCGAGATATGTGCATGTCATCAGTCGACATGCCACTACGTAATTCATCATCATGCTGGCACTGACCGAGTTCTGTGAATGTCATAAGTCAACATGCCACTCCGAGATTCATCGTTATGCTGGCACTTGCCGATATCTGTTCATGTTATCGGTCAACATTCCACTCAGAGATTCATCATCATGCTGACACTGATCGCGAACTGTGCATGTAAATCATTCAACATGCCACTGAGGGAAGTTGGTGTGGGAAATCATGCTTCCTTCCAACCAGTGGTATCAAACACCTGAAAATGATGTAAATAACAAGACACTGTTAGCATGTCTGCTAGAGATAAGACTAAGTTAAGACTCAATAAAGAAAAGAAAATCAAAAACGTCCACGCAGAAGTGCGAGGCATTCAACCGGTCAGTCCAAGCAACTGTTAGAAAAGAACTTAATTATTCAAGATACTTTGCTGGCCGTATTCACTCAGATGCCCACAAAATCAACAATACTGTGGGTCTCTGCAATTGAATCTCCAATATGTGACTAGCATGCCACTCTCAGCATAGACAGTTCACAGCCTTGATCAGATGTAACCACTGTGTACTGCATAAAACTCACAACAATACAGAAAACCATAAAAAAGGTTAGACGTAAACGAAAAGCTCAAGTCAAAGCCGAATACCATGAATACAATAAAGCAATCCTCTAGAGCATGATTATGTCAAAGGTCAAATGGATGACATAGCATACAGCTATTCAGCAAGCAGAGCACCAGTTCTGGGCACAGGGGGTCAACCACGCTTAAACATAACAACACAAAGAAAGTGTACTCAAACTTCACACGTGTGTAGACACAGCCCCGCCAACAGAACAAGATCCTGAAAACAAGGTGGAAAACACTGTGTCCAGTGCGAGCACACATTCCTCATGATAACTTGAAATGCTAGCCGAAACACAGTTGTCTACATAAATAAGCAATGCAACTTCAGAACCCTTCCGTCACAAAAATTAATACTTTACAGTCTCAGACGACGAAAGCCCACTTGACCTAAGTAACTACCTAGGTTTGTCATAAATAAGTGTTGGCCTTATCATGCAGGTGCACTAAACATGCTAGCTATGGCGAATATACCGCGCATCCATTTTTTGAAGAACATCCATGAGAAAAAACTACAAACTTTAACCAAGATTTCTAAGTTTAACCAAATTTCTTAAGTACAAAAGGGCCCATACTTATTTAAAACAGATGCAAGTTAAAGAACCTGGCTCTGTGGTGTTGTGTTATGATGCCCAATATATGTGTGAAGGTCCACTCTCATACTCTTTTAATCTATTATGTTAAGTTCTTTGCGAGATACAAGCTTGCATACAAACTTTAACCAAGTTTTTAAGTATGAACGTTTCCATAACTCTATCAAAACAAAGCAGGAGTTATGTCATCTGACTTTGTGGTGTCGTCTAATGATGCTGAGTACATTTGTGAAGTTTCAATCCATTGTGTAAAGTGGTTTGGAAGACAGACTGGAAAATTGTCGTCCGATCGAAAATCATTTCAACATCGAGACAACATCCCTCCAACTTGAAGCACTACCATTTATGATCACTCTCTGTATTCTGTTCTTAAGGAAGTCTTCAAACCATTTTAGGAATTTTCTATCTATACCATATGCCTTTATTTTATGCAAGAGACGTTTGTGAGGTACGGTATCAAATGCCTTAGCAAAGTCAAACAATAAAGCATCCACCTGGCAGTTTTCATCAAGCGCATCTGTCCAGTCGTCTCAGACCCTTAACAATTGTAATAAATACTGATAAAGGTGATCCTTTGGGAGCAACAAACACAATTAAGAGATTAAAGCAGCAGACTCGGTTTTATTGAGTCTGTTCATGAGAAGTAATAAAAAAAGGAACACCTCTCACGCCCGCTAGCACCGGCTTAAGCAGTATTCTACTTCAAAGCCACATATATTGGGCTCATTGGTCCCAAAGGACAAGTAAAAATAACACTACTGATCCTTAGCACGGGGAGATTCTTTACATCCGGCACACTGCACTAAACGAACGCTAGTGTGAATGTTAATAAATACTGATAAAGGTGATCCTTTGGGAGCAACAAACACAATTAAGGGAATAAAGCAGCAGTAATGAAAGAAGCAACACCTCTCACGCCCTCTAGCACCGGCTTAAGCGGTATTCTACTTCAAAGCCACCTATATTGGGCTTGTTGGTCTCGTTAGATTGTACTTCTATGATTTCGAAACCCATTCATAATTTTGATAGAGCATCATCAAAAGTACTGACCAATCAGTGACCAGAAATAAGAAATAACAGTACATTCTGGTAGGTGATAAACTCGGTCTTTATCCTTGATGTTCAACAAAGTTTACTGTTAAAATTAAGGTATTTACAGTGTGATTATTTTGAAATCCTGCATATTTCATGCACATTTATGCAAATCGATTCAAAATACGTATCTTTCAAAATCGAAACTTGAAAATTATCATCTTTTTACTCTGCCAAAGATTTTTATTTACTATAGGACCCAAGGAAAAAATAATACACGTTTATAAGGTAAAATTTCGACATTTTGGCAATGCAAAATTATGAATACGTAACTTTAAAATATCACTTTCTTGTACAGTGCGTTGGGGTGTATAGAATCATTGGTAGTAAATAATCATTTCCTGTTTAAGTTCAGTTTTCTCAGCTCATATATTTTAGATTATTTTAAGACTTTCTTGGCTTGAAGATATATCATATAAGCATACTTTTGTTCAACGGCTAAGTTATTTGGGACATTTTTCCATGCAAAATATATCACTACGAGCAACACCTCTCAGAAAAAAATGATTCTATACTACCTGAATGGAGTGTGTTTTTGAAACGAAAAATACATACTGTCACAATAAATTCAGAAATAAATAGTTGCTGTTTTAACAAATGCTAGGGACAAAAGTCAAAATGCAATCATCAATTAAGGTAACTTGTTGAAGTTTGGCACTTTTAAGGATAAAATGAAATTATGTAAATATTGGTGGAAAAATCAAAGTTTCAGGTCAATAACTTTAGAAATTTTGCTATCCTACAACTAAAAGGGCAAATCTAAATCAGAAATTAAATAAACATTTTCCTTTCATTTTAAAATTAGACGTTTAACCCAAGTGATTCCATACCCCCCCCCCCCCTAAACCCCCCCCCCCCCCCCCCCCCGCCACCAAAGCACTGTACTCTACTGCTCATGCCATGTACTGATCGAGTACCTTGTTTGTCCCAAACGGTCTACAGTACATGAAATTATCTTTGAAATAAAGTTATTCTCAAAGTTTAAACATATTGTATTGCCGAAGAATATAACGTTACATTTCTTTTGACTGAACCTATTGTCAACCCTTTTGTGTTTGTGATGTCGTTTGCATTTTTTATTACTTTTGCCTTTTCATTTGTCTGTTTGCGTGTTTGTTTTTGCGTTTTGTGGTTGACTGTCGTCCTTGAATGCTGCTTTCCATGTCCAATATGTTTAACCTTCTTTACTGTTGTAAAGAAACGGATGTCTGCACGGAAATCTTTGCGCATGCGCACTGTTAAAGTGTGTATGGAAATAAATAATGGCAGCAGACATTTTTCACACTCGTTACGTACACCTTTTGGGAATTAGGTGTCAACTGAACCAAACCGAATATTTCATTTTTCTATGAATAAAAGTCATTTTAGAGCCATTTTAAATCGTAAACTAAATGAACACCTAGACCCTCACCTGGTCAATTTTACGCCAGGTGTCTGGTTGGAAGGTGTGTTGTTAATAGTAGGTGTTCACTTGTCATGTTTTGCATACACACACACACACACACACACACAAACACACACACACACAAACACTTTTTTGTATTTTTTAATCATGTATACATTTGTTTATGTGTTCCCCTCACATGGAGGACAGGGGAGGGGGAACTGTTTTCATTTTATCTTCCATTATTTGGATATTAATATTTTCATTTCAACGCAATCATTTACATATAAAACAATATAGATTAAATTCAGATACACAGAGGTAATATCAATAAAAAAATGAAATGAGGCCACAATAAAAATTGCCATATATCAGCTCCCTCCCCGAATTGCCTTTCGACCACAAGTTTCTTTAAAATGACAGCAATTTTGGATTAAAACAGATAAAAATAATAAAATTTCCCGAACCCCACCCCACATTGTTTTAGCCTTGTTTTCTGATGGTATATACAAGCTATATAATTTATCATTATCTGAAAAATAGAATAGTCGAGCTGCGCTGTTCTCCGACAGCTCTTGTATTTACTATTAACTGTTTTTAGAATATTTTATTCATCATCATATTTAATTTGATATTATCCTGTTATGAATTAGATATAAAGTGCAACATTCAAGGACCACAGTCAACCAAATGCACACATAGAAACAAACAATAATTATGACTCCCTGCGAAGAAGAAGGGGGCATTTTGCTTTGCAAATGTCGGTCTGTCGGTAAGTTGGCCCGTCCCGTAATCTTGTCTTCGCGATAACAGCTACCACTACAAACTCGTGCGCAGAATTTTTAGGATGACGAGTTGTCAGTCGTCCGTCGTCCGTCCGTCGTTCGTCCGTCGTTACCAAACTTGATCAGATTATTAATATCAGTAAAAGCTCGGACAAGTTAAAAAAACAGCCAAATCAGATCAGTAACACCGGAGTTATTTCCCTTGTTTTTCTGAAAAATGCTATTTCTGCCTCCTATGATAACTTGAAATGGCCTTCAATATTAATTGGATGTTTACGAAACTTCGCCAGTGCCTTTTTATTAATAAAAGCTTGGATAAGTTTTAACGCCAGCCAGATCGGATTAATTTCATCGGAGTTATGGCCCTTGTTTTGCTGAAAAATGCCATATTAAGCCGTGTGAACACTCTAGCACCTTCATTTATTATTTGATCTTTACTAAACTTGCATAGATTGTGATAAAAGCTCGGACAAGTTCGAAAACCTGCGAGATCGGACCATTAACAGAGGAGTTATTGCCCTTGATTTAGTTAAAAATGATATATTTTGCCTTGATAAAAAGATACGGCCTTCATCTTTCATCTGATTTTTACCAACCTTTACCAGATTGTTTATATAAATAAAAGCTCAGACAAGTTCGATAACCAGCCAGACTGGACCAATAACAGCGGAGTTATGTCCCTTGATTTAGTCAAAAATGCTATATTTGGCCTCGTTAAGACTAAAGGGCCTTCATTTTTCATGCGATCTTTACGAAACTTCACCATATTGTTAATATCAATGAAAGCTCGGTCGAATGTTCATTCCTGTTGGCGCCATATAACATGTTTGTGTTGGTGCGCCGTAAAACCCCAATTCAAATCAATTCATCTTCGTCGATTCTTTTTTCAGTAACACAAAAATGGTTCGTGCATTTTTTACATTTCATATGCAGAATTCTTCATTGTGTTTTATATGGGTGGGATAATTCAGGTGTAAAAATCCTGAAAATATGCATAAATTGTAATTAAAGAGTATTAAAATAGACAACTTTTAAGATTTTGCGTTGCAATATGCAATGTTTAATTCATGTATTTATGTGTAATACATAATATTGTAACACATATTAACTAAACTAAATGCATAAAAATGTGTCAATAGTGGGTGGGGGTAAATTGACTTCTTATTTGAAGCAAAATAGAGATTTTAAACTAAATTCAGTGCTGTAAAAGAGCTTATTACTCAGTGAATTGTAAACTTAAGTGCATATTTAAAAAGTATATCAATAATTATTCACACAAGATGACATTCGATTTTTTTTATATAAGCTACCTGTTCCAGATTGCTATCATGGAAAAATGTAATCTTTATGCATTGCTCTTTTCAAAAAGTTATGGTAGACTTTTTCCCTTGAGTTGGTAACAATATCGAAACTTTTGGGTCCTGGCTCAAGGCCTTACAGGTAAAACTGAGTTTTGGACCATTTCTTATTTTAGGCCAAACACATCGTAAATATCTAATTGAAGGTAACGATGCATATAGAAGTTACAAATGTCTGTCTAGAGTAAATAAACAAAAGTATACTTGGGCCCTATCTTGTTTGATAACAAAACATCGGCTGGGAATATACCTGATTTATAACTTTTACTTCTCAAATTCTGTGGTGTTTGGAGTTTGACCTATTAGTTCAATTGATGCAAAAATAAATTTATTTCATACTGGTACAAATTATATGTAACTATATATCGTTTGGAGAATATCAAATGGATTTAAAATTTGCTAAAATTGACGTCCGGAAATATATATTTGGCCCTGTCCCAATTTGAGTAAACTGATTTTTGCGCTTATTTTGATCTTAGTAATGGGTTTTAAATAAGTCAATCTTCACGGCTACCATTATATAACGACGTTTTTTATTGGACTAGAGGTCGAGCATGTCATAACAAACCAAATGAATGAAAAAGACCGCAGAGAAACGTGAATGATCAAGGTGGACGTACATTTTCTGGTAAGAACTTGAAAATTGACTAAATAGCTGTAAATGGAGAAATATTCTTGTTTATTGCCTTCAGAACTTGCAGCTTTGGAATAATTATGTTCTATATTGAGAAATAGTATTTTTCATTCCCATCAAAACTTGCAACATTGACAGCATGTATATCTATATATTCTTTTTCATTCCCTTCAGAACTTGCAACATTGAACGTGTCCAGATTTTTAAAAAAGACAAAAATTCTTATTCACCAACACCATCTGTGTCCACATTTCTAAAACCGTGATATTTTACCCCCAAAAATAATTCCAAGCCCCTTTTTCTATATATTTGGCCCCAAAGGAAACCCTTTCCCTGGAATATACCTTCCATGTGTCACATTATAAAACGTCTAAAATGAGAGAACACTTATAGAGCCGTGTCACACTACTTGAAAAAAATACACTTTTCTTAGGAAAAACATACTTTTTTAAAATGTGGACACGCAGCCTTATAGAGCTGTGTCCACTTTAGAAAAAAGACACTTTTCTTAAGAAAAACATTTCATATGTAGACACACCGCCTTAAAGGGCCGTGTCCACATTTTGGAAAACTCACTTTTTTTTAAGAAAAACATGCTTTTTTAAAATGTGGACTCGCAGCCTTAAAGAGCTGTGTCCACTTGAGAAAAAAAGATACTTTTCTTAAGAAAAACATGCTTTTTCAAATGTGGACACATCGCCTTATAAAGCCGTGTCTACATTTTGAAAAACACACTTTTCTTTAAAAAGAAATACTTTTTCTCAAGTGGACACGCAACCTTATAGGGCTGTGTCCACTTGAGAAAAAAATGCATTTTTGTAAAGAAAAATCATACATTTTTAAATGTGGACACACGGCCTTATAGGACTGTGTCTGCTTAAGAAAAAGAAAAGTGTGATTTCTAAAAGTGGACACGGCCCTTTAAGGCGGTGTGTCCACATTTGAAAAATGTATGTTTTTCCTAAGAAAAGTGTCTTTTTTTCTCAAGTGGACACGGCTCTATAAGGCGGCGTGTCCATATTTGAAAAAACTGTGTTCTTATTAAGAAAAGTGTGTTTTTCAAAATGTGGACACGGCTCTATAAGGCGACGTGTCCTCTTATTTTAGAAGTTTAATAATGTGATAAAAGGAAGGTATATTCCGGGGAAAGGTTCTCCTTTGGGGGCAAATATATAGAAAAAGGGGCTTGGAATACTTTTGGGGGTAAAATATCACATTTTTAGAAATGTAGACACAGATCGGGTTGGTGAATTATGCATTTTTGTGTCGTTTTATAAATCTGAACACGTTTGATGTTGCAAGTTCTGAAGGGAATGAAAAAGAATATCTAGATGTTGTCAATGCTGCAAGTTCTGAAGAGAATAAAAAAAATGTATCCATTTACAGCTATTTAGTCAATGTTGCAAGTTCTGAAGGGAATGAAAAAAGAATTTAAATTATCTCAATTTAAAAGTTATTCTATCAAGGTTGCAGTATCTGAACCTAATGAAAACGTTTTTAAACGGACATTTAGCTCTTTTTGTAGTTATAAGGAAATATCAGAACACACCACAGTAGTAAACGTGCCACGAATATTTTCTACGAAATAGGCCTATGCCATTTTGATGACACAATTGTAAAGGCATTCATTTCATTCATAAAATTGTTGACTGCGTCCCTTGCAGGAGCAATATAGTTCATTCATCGAGATTATGGTTCGTAAACCAGAATGTTATCGCGCGCCTTTTAGTTTAAATTGACCAATCAAAACATTTGTTGCATAATTCTTAATGGTTTACAACGGATTTTACCTCGACGCTGTCTGCTATGATGGCCGCTTCAGAGAAATAGGAAAAAGTGCAGTTGTCAACATAAATAGCGTATTTCGAACATAAAACGATCCTTGAAGGTAATTTTATTGACGCAGAAACACTAGACTTGTATTATAGTTTCATGTTTTATGTTTCGTCTCCTCCAGAATCACCGATATGTTCCAGAATGAACGATCGATGTTGAACATATTTTTTTAAAAAAAGGGTCAAAGACGTCTTGATCTAAACACGGTTAAACATGGCAATAAAATCATTTTTTGATATTTTGTAACATGTGGACACACCGCCTTAGATGAACGTGTCCACTTTTTCAATATTACGTAGCAAAAACATAAAAAAAACTTAAAAAAATGTCTCAAAATCAGTTTACTCAAATTGGGACAGTGCCTATTTTTTATCAGTATTCGGATATGTTATTGGTTCGGATATCACGTGATAGGATCCATTCACCCGAAATTTAGATAAACAGCTACAAAGATTTGTAATGAGCCATCTCATCTGGATTTACATTGTTTTCCACCCTGGTGGTGGATTCAGTACCTGCACATCATTTACGTCACAGCTACGCCCCTAACCGCTATACAAGAGTAATACTCATTGCTCCCTACAGAAAGAGACACATGTTATAAACGTAATTCTTTAACCAAAACAATAGTATACGTATAATTGATGTATTTTACTTTTTCAGGATGCCTAAAAAGTGTTATTAAGAGGACGTATGAAGAGGAAGAATTCGAGATACCAAAAGCGACTATTGACATGGGGAGGAAGAAATAGGCAACCCCCACTTAGAAAAGTTCTGAACCTTTTTAACAGATTTTCCTGACATTCTGTGAAAGTTGTCTCGACACATACTTTTAAGTTCTCTCTTGTTTTTGAATGGTTATTTAGTCAGTACTTCATTGTGTGCTTAAAACCGGAAGAAAAAATCCATCCAAATACACTGTCAAAGGATTTTTTATACAACTTCTTTATGATAAGTGTCAAACAATGAACAGCTTATAGGGACATATTCATAGACATGTAAAAATTATTCAGAATGGATAAAACAATGCAAAATCTAATGAGACGGAGCATAAACGCGACGTCTGATCTGGATATACTTTTATATGTGCTGGTAAGAAGTGATTATTGAGCTGAATGTAAAGCATGTTGTTATCCCTTTGTATTTTGTTTCAATAAAGAGTTAAATTGTTAATAAAACATGAATTTAATGTTTAACTTTTTCTTTTGTATTATGTCTTATACCCCATTATTTTCAAATTTCCCACATCTTCAAACTGTACAGATCACATGCACAGTTTGAGACTTAGTCATTTGATTATAACTGACACCATGCTGATAGGTCTTGATAATAAATAACTCTTTAGGGTACACTGAGCCATCTGGGATATAGTATAAAATACGATTACCATATACCAATTAAGTTTGCTATCTAGACAGTTACATCTGTATATTTGTATTCTCAGTCCACATGGTCTTTTCCGAGAGGATAATTATCTAATATGACAAAATTTCACAACAGGGATAACGTGCTGTATCCCAACTGGCCACATATGTACCCATTGTATATTTGTATACCATTCTGCATATTGTTCCGATGTTAATCATTAATCCAACTTACTGTTATAAACCAACACCAATTTGGATAAATGATTGTGAAATTGGACACAGGATAATTATATATCAAATATGACCTAATTTTGTGACTTCTTTTATGATGTCCGATCTTTTTAAATTTCTTCTTATTAAAATTAATGTCATTATTTTCAGTTACGAGAATCAAAACTCAGAATAACTTCCACTTAAAAGGCGTTATGTGACATCCTTTCTTTATTTGGGATACAGTCATTATATCTGTGTGTCTGTTTAAATAAAATTATAATTCTTTAAAGATATGTGTGCTAATAAGTTAAAACACCAATTGCATCAAAGGTCACCGAACACTATGCTTATGTGCTTCACAAACTCAAAATATTTAATTGTTAGTTAAGTCAAGGACTTTGCATAGGTATTAATTAATATGTTTGACACATGGTCATATCCCCAGAACGATTTGTTTGGGGACCTTGAATGTCATATTTTCACAAGTGGCAACTGTATCGTAATTTACCCCGAGGCAGGTCTATTATTTGCTAAGCTTTTGTATTTATTTTGAAATATCACAAATATGCTACATCACATGCACACGAAATGAACAGATACAATACATGTTTCGCGTTACAACCGGTAAAACATATCACGGAAACTGTTGGTCTGTTACGATTAACGTTGGATAATCGCGCTCGTAAAATACCGGAAAGGACCGAATTTATTTCCAATTGAGATTACCTGTAGCATACGGTAATTTGTCTGCGCATGCGCTAACACGCAAAGGTATATGGGTGAATAATTTTTACCTAACGCTATCGAATCGAGGCTACATATCCTTCTATGTAAAGTCCTTGCCATGTTCAAGAAATATAAAAAGATCGGACAGGGAAAGTAGCAGTCTACCTCTGTGACAAATGTGTTGCTTGTATCACAAAAAGCACAATTCATTAATGGTCCATATTCAAGGTGGGGGATCACGTGGTTTCAAAATGACGTCACCGATGGAAAAACAACCCGCTTCGAAGTAAGATTTTCTTTATATTTTCCTTATTACTTTACGCATTTTCATGTAATATAACCTAAAGTATCCGGAATTGTCTGCACTTTATTCCGTAACTTTGATTGTAGATGAATGTTTCGCAGATTTATTGTTTAAGCCGCCACCAATTCCGAAATATAGTTTTTCGAGTCGGTCTCGTACACTGGAATGAAGAGGTTTTCATGATATTCGTCATAAAATGTACTCATTTGCATCAGTTCTAGTCCCGCAACTTTATAACCAAAAATTTCATAACTACCACAATTTAAAAGTTACATGTGCTACAGTGAAAATAATTATGGAATTTCGAAAATGATCTCGAACACTGGCAGCGTGAAAAGAGATCTCGTGCACTTGTATTGTTATACTTGTTAGATTCGCTCACGAGTTTTGTAATGCTAGGCGGTTTATTGTGTGCATGCGATGTACTTATGGATTTTGGTCATTTGTAGGTGCCAGTGAAGTTTCTATATAGCTACCAACACAATACGTGTAACCTTTTGGGTAAGGTTTTCCTCAGTATTTTACTTATTACTGGAGATAGATATAAGGGATGATTATATGTAATGTAGGTCGGATGGCTTACATGTCACGAGAACGAACCCCGAGTGCGCCTCTAAATGGTATAACAAGCGAAATCATTGCAACATATGTTTTGTATCATGTATATGTTTGTATGTTTTGCTTTGTCCCGTACTATGAACAAAACGAAATTATCATAACCAATCGGAGGGTGGGTATGTCTAGGCAGCAGTGCGATAAGTAACCGGGCGACAATTAAGCTATGCATCATATCAGTTTTACTGTTTTTTCAAACGCGACAGGGAAATGTCTCCGCTATGATACGTTTTTTGAAAGAATATAAAGAAAACAAAGTAACGTCTACACAATTTCAAACTACAAGTATATTCAAATTTTTCCTTGACTTCATATTTGAAAATATATAAATACATTTGATTTTAAATGTACTTCGTCATTTCGGAAGCATCTTTTGGTGCAACAAGAAGTTTTACAATGTTGTGTTGTATAACAGTTTCGTTTTGAGTTTTCGTTTGTATGTTTCTATTCTATTTTAGGTATTAAGAAGATTTTTCTTGAAAGAGGCACTGTTTTAAAAACGGTAGATACATTTCGGCAGCATGAGTCGAATATCCTCAGACACTCAGGGTAGTACCGTTGCTTCAAAAAGCTCTTTATGGCGTGAAGAAGTAACTTAAAGCGTCAAACACGCGTCATACCGACTTTAATAAACACGTGAGACATGCATCTGGGATATTAGTATTTACATGTTCAACATTTGAAATCAAAACAGAACTTGTAGAGCATGAACACAGCTGCAGGAAAGACTAACAAAACTAACATGTTTATGAAAAATCAGGTTTAAAACTATTGTGACAGGTGAATTCACTCAAAAACTTAAATGATGAATTGGATGCATTCTTCATGTGCCATTTTAGAGAGCATGATTCCGCTATATAATATATTTAACGTTTTAGTTTTACCACTTTTAACATTTCAATATTATAATAGTTTACAAATGAAATCATAAAATGTCAAAACATGTGTTAGTGTGTATTCCATTCGTTTTGGAAAAAAACTGTTTTTCAAAATATTAATGCTATTATTATATTTTGGGATGACGGTTGACTGTCCTCCTTGAATGCTACTTTCCCTGTCCGATATTTTTTACAAACAGTAAGTGTTTGTATATCGTTTTGAAAATACTTTGATAATATTAGGTCAAGCGACTGAATGACTTTTATGACCAAAACAATGTTGTCTAAATACATGTTTATTGGAAATACTGCAAGGGCTGAACAAATATGAAGCACGTTGTAAGCGTGTGATTTATATTTTTTAAGTTGCATATTTAATGATCTCATTATTATATCACTGGAAGCTGAGATGGGCTATTGTGATCACATTTTGTTCGTCCTGCAACATATTCTTATGATCTCGTTCACAACTTAATTTTGTATTGGATCTCAAGGAAACGTGTTCAGAATGTTCGAAAGGCATTCAGATACGACCATTAGTAATGGACTCATTGTCTATGAATGTTTATATTTGTGAATCGAATCACATCTCACTTTTTCATGAGAAGATTTAGAAATTTGTATGTCTAAATTTCTGAATAATTCATACATTTCGTTTTATAAACACCTCCCCATTTTATCAAACCTTGATATTAATCGGATCTTTAAAAGATCTACAGTTTGAAAACCAGTGAGATCGTTGTTTTTTTAAATAATAAAAGATAGAGCCTTTGAATTTTTGACAGACCGTAGCCAGCCCCAAAATTACCCGAGGCAAAATCCCTACCTTGCGGGGTCTGAGGACATGTACTCCGAAAAAAACTGTTGATTTCTTACGTTTTAGTGCATTCCCGTGCGAAATTTTCAGTTTTATGTTGGACAAATATATTTTAGTGATTTTATTTAATTGATTTTCCATTTGAATGCCTACTTCAATGTTTGGTAATTTCCCAAAGTTCTACCTAGCCCTCAGAGTAACTACGGGACTGTTTGAAGAAAAAATATATACATTTGATATTTGTGAAGCTTGGTCAAGATTCAATGATAACGAATCATTTATAAATTTTCAACCGAGATGAGTACACATATAAACAAAAGAAAGTTAATGCCTTCCAATGTCATCGCTTTAGGTCCATTTGGGTCTCTTGGATGGACTATTTTGCTTTTTAAACTTATGTTCGATAATTATTTGCTTGGACTAAGTACAGTGATTTTATGATGTGTTGATTGTATTATGACTGTAAATAAGTTAATCTTTACATTTCGTTTCAAAAATGTTTCAACTACTTTTTATTGTTCATGTGTTGTATTACGCAGTTTATTATGATTGTGTGATATATATATTGTTTAATACATCCAGTACACTGAAATGAATACACATATTGTTAAACTTTAACTCCAATGAATTTGTTTTCTTTTTGACTGTACATTAATTTTGTCGGATGCATTCAACACTGCATAATTACACAAATACGTTGAACTTCAAATATTTTTATTATAAGAAAATTTGAGGTATACAATTCTTCACTGAAAGTCTAAATGACGTTTTTTTCTGATCATTTCTGGTGACAAGCACTGCACATGTACATACTGAGAGGCATCCCTGGCACCTAACCGGCGTTTATATAAGGTAAGCAAACTCTGATAAGAAGCCAAGGGGACATACCCACAACGACCACATCTAAACTATTGTCTAGAGGAGCAACTTATTTAAGGTTTTAGTAGACGGGTCACGGTCGTCAAATGGTTTAAAACGCTCGTTTTATGAGAAAACTTGCAGTAGGTCACACATTTCTGCGGTCAGTGGTTTCACCAAGGTGCTGTTTGGTGCCAGTAAATCAGTTGAGATAGAACGCTTGACAATTTCTGTTTATTCAGTGAACGTTTTTATTCTGCGATATTTATTTATAACATATTACATTGTGTCTTATGGGCATTGCTGTCATGGGAAAAACCCAAGAACATTCCGAGCATACGCATCGTCATGAGTATCAGAACTCATGGGCAATAAATAAATATTAGAATATTTAGACAAATGTAAGTTGCAGTTTTGACTACTTCAAAATGTCCAGATTCTAACAAAGTCTTGTTGAAAACAATTTACGTGCATAACTTCTTTATCATTTACAAACTAAGACACCGCATTGGAGTGGCATTTTATTACTACTAATAGTCTAAGTCTATTATTTTCTTTTAGATTTCATCCGGATCTTTTCTCTAGTATCCAATGTATGGTTACTGTAACATTTCAAAAATCATGTTTAATTCTTCATGATATCGTTGCCATACATTGTATGTCTTTGACGTGTTGTTTATCTACACAGTAGGAAATCACGTGTACGAGATCTCTTTTCACGTAGCCAGTGTTCGAGATCATTTTCGAAATTGCATAATTATTTTCACTGTAGCGCATGTAACTTTTAAATTATGGTAGATATTACTTTTTTGTTTATAAAGCAAAGTTAGGGGACTAGAACTGATGCAAATGTGTCCATTTTAAGACGAAAATCACGAAAACATCTTCATTCCAGTGTACGAGACCGACTCAAAAAATTACATTTCGGAATTGGTGGCGGCTTAAACAAAACATCTGTGGAACATTCATCTACAATCAAAGTTACGGAATAAAGTGATGAAAATTCCGGATACTTTAGGCTATATTACATGAAAATGCGTGAAGTAATAAGGAAAATATAAAAAAAATCTTACTTCGAAGCGGGTTGTTTTTCCATTGGTGACGTCATTTTGAAACCACGCGATCCCCACCTTGATATTAGACGATCGAAGTGGCATACAAAAAGCAAATAAGATATTATTTTTATAATGGAAGAATCGATTTGAAAAGAATAGACATTCAGACAAAAAGTTTCGTCTAGAGCCCACTTTCCCCGCAAAAGTTACTAAAGTGGATTTACACGGTGCGTTTGATATTTGTCTATGCTCTTTCTTGTCGTGCCCTTAATGGTTTATTCTCTTGTTGCTCTGGCTTCTGCCAAGTCATTGAGTACCTTCATTGTGGCTTTCTAGGCAATTGTTTTTTGTATTATATTTACACGAGCATATTTGTTTTTTACTTATATTGCCTATTGATGCTGCCTTGTTGGTTAGAGAGTAGATCATGGCGGGGATTTCGTTATTTACACTGTCCTATTTTAATGGGATGACAGTAGGGTAAGTGTGAGGTTTGGTGCACCCTAGAACCGATTTAAGCCCCAGTGGCCTATTTTGCCACTGACAGTTCCAAGGCGGTTGCCCTAGTGTCAAAACTGTTGTGTTTTTGATGTCGTTTGCAATTATTATTTTTTTGCCTTCTTGTTTGTCTGTTTGCGTGTTTGTTTCTGTGTTTTGTGGTTGACTGTCCCCCTTGAATGCTACTTTCCCTTTACGATATTTTTATATTTCTTTAGTTTCCCGTTAGGTCATTGATACATGCAATAACGGAAGAAAATACTTTTTGAAAAAGGTATTATAAAGTATACTATTAAATATGTAATTTTAAATTGTTGAATCCCGTCAACTCGAACTGAGTTAAGTGTAAACAGAGATCCGCATTGTAGCGTATTCAGGTCCATATTGTACTTGCTTAATCGGAAGAGACACTAAGACACTTACTAATTGTTCATGTATATTTATTAATTTAGTATTCTTGTAATATTCGCAGTTATTAAACGTCAACTTGACGTTTAATAACTGCGCATAGGCTGTGGACCCTATGATGACGCCTACCTAAAGCCCATTGGGACGGTGGCGTTTGATGTTTGTCTATGATCTTTCTTGCTGTGCCCTTAATGGTGTATTCTCTTGTTGCTCTGGCTTCTGCCATGTCATTGAGTACCTTCATTCTGGCGGGGATTTCTTTATTTATACTGTCCTGTTTTAATGGGATGACAATAGGGTGAGTGTGGGTTTTGGTGCACCCTAGAACCGGTTTAATCCCCATTGACCTATTTTGCCACTGACCGTTCCAAGGCGGTAGCCCTATTGTCAAACTCGACTTTCCCTGTCCGATTGTTTTATATTTATTGACATGTTACTGGTAGTAACCGATATCTTCTATCTTCGTGAAGTCGACTTCTCGTAAAAATATCGAAATAACCTATTGCTATTTGCATGTACTATGATTTTCAAGGTATTAACAGATTTCTTCGGAATACATCATTTAACTCATTATCATATATTTCCTAATTTTAGAAACAACGTATACCCAGATGATACGGATCGTGACGAGCCGTCTCATCAGAATTCCATTGTCTTTTTAATCATTTTGATATTGCATGCATATCCATCGATATCTGATATGGACTCTAACAGAACTAGTCTGCGTCACAAACAATTGAGATATAGATCACACAGCACGTAAATAGCTTTCTATATGTATAATAGGTGCATAGGTGTTGTTTGGTTGTGATTTGAAATAATACTCATTTTCGTAAAAACAATAAAAGCTCAAACTTAATAAATATCGCAACACTCAATATGGAATCGAGATTTTGTATCGTCTTATATCTCCTCATGATAGCGAAGAGAACACACGTTGAGTACAGTTTACGAACTGTCAATAACTGATTCACACAATTAATGTTTATCCCTTTAAGTGTCGGATTGATTTTCTAAGTGGACACTTAACATGGAGCTCTTAACAATTTCATATGCAATTTAGATAAATGGCAAGCAATAACAATGATGAATTGGCTCGCTCGCATCTGTATTGCTTGTTAATTTAAGGGTTAATCCAGAACTTTACTCAATAATAAAGGAACGCGTGGTCCGATGGTAGACCGTCGGACTTGAGATCGAAGTGTCCCTGGTTCGATCCTCGACCTGACAATGTTCATTGTGTCTTTGATGCAAGACACCTTATCCTAGTTACTTAGTACTGATTTTCACCCAGGATGACATCGAGAGTGATAAATATAAGCCACAGACTTGCTTCACACTCGTTGTAAAATATATAGGTTTAAATCAATCCAGGAATTCAAGTACCATTTCTGCGATATTTCATTGCAAACCACCATGACAATGTGTTAACAGATACAGATCGTGTTCAAGGTAAAGAACCGTCTAATCTTTATAAACATCCTTTAAGAAAATACCCGAGTCAACGCTGAATGCATTCTTTAACCGATGTTAACTCATGCAGTCTGTAATATACCTATGGCAATTCTAACTGTATTGATCTAGTGTTAAGGAAACGGAAATGCAACTCTACAAATTAAAAATATTTATTAAAAACCTAAGAAACCCAACAGGAAGATTATTATTGAGCCATTGGTTTTAGACTCCGATGAAGCCGGTAAATAAATATAAAAATTGGAGATTACTTATATTTGAAAACACTAAAACTCTGTAACGATAGTCGTTGTCAGCGAATGACACTCATTCGCTCAAGACTGTAGCGGTCGTGAGTTTATAAAGCATTGTACTAACATGCTATGCAAGCTAGCTGATAGATTACTCGCTTTCGGGTCGAGAGGACCTTGGTTTGATCCTCTAACTACTTGTTTCTTTTCTGTTAAAAGTAGTGGGTGGCGCTGTGGTGCGCGTTACGACTGCTATGTGGGCAATCTCAAATTGGAAAGGAGTAATATAGCGGTCGTTTGTTTATAAGGCACTTGTACTACGTTGCTTTTGTAGCGACGTGGAGGAGTACTTGCTTTCGCGTCGTGATGACTCTGTTTGATCCTCATGCTACTTCCTTTCTTTCCTGTACGATAGATTTTCGAGGCGAAATATAGTACTGGGTATTTTAAAAAATGTCTTTATCTGCAAAATACATTTTCCGTTATATTCTGTTCATGCTGATGCGAAATCTGAAATATTTACACTGATTAATAGGCTATATAGAGAACGGATCGAATACATCCTAGAGAGAGGGTTGGAGAGTCGAGAGTTGACCCTACTTTTGTTTGAGCCCCTCGTTCCTTTAAGTGCCCGTTGTAAACAACGATACACGATAACTAGATATAACGAAATGAAAGGTGGAACATAGGAAGTATTTCGACCGATCGCACATGTCAGGCTTGCATCGAACCAACGTACCTTACGGCACAAGATATGTAACTAATGGCGCCCACCACTGGACTATCATGTCACCTCGTATTAAAATACAATTATTGTTACATAACACGATTATAAAACAAAATTTTACTTCTCTGTGATCTTAAGCATTGTGCGTCTGCTTATACGTACCGAGTAAGTAGTTTCAATTTGTACTATCACATATACATTAGTACCACAAATACGCGCTATCATACCTTTGTTTGTTCTGTTCGCTGTTGTGTCAATTTGTTGGGAACTTTTTATTTCTAATATTCTGTACTTGCCGTACACTTATATAACTTTTATTTGCACTTTTAAGGTCTCACTACAGAATTACTAAGATTCCTACACTGTAAAAAACCAGGGCTGAGTTAATCGGTTTGCTCTCAACTTGGAAATGTGCATTTGTTCGCTTATTTTATATCTGTCTTCAGGTGACAAGATTGGAATATGTTCATGACTTCTGCCAAGTTTGGATCCACTAGGTGATTTTCGAGGAAGATATGATAGTTTGAAAATAGGTAGGAATACAGTTGAATTATTAGTGAAATGGAGATAGTTCCCTCCAAGCGTTTCTGAAAAGGACTGGAATTTAAAAAAGAATAATCAAGTCAACTTTTAATTTTTTTGTGGATATTCTGAGCTTCAGAGGAAGGTTTGCAGATTGAGGGGAGATCTAAAGACCAATATACATTCTACAGTATGTTTGCCGTGGTCCATAAGTGACGGTTTCTATATATATTATATAATGTTGATAAATTCACTAGTGATACGTTAAACGACCCTCTTCTAGATCAGTGAAAAGCTTGAGAGACAGTGCTGTTCTTGCTAGAGTGCATTTTTAAAGTGAAATCGTGATTTTAGAGTAAAACAGTGCATTTAAAAGAAATAATATGGATTTTGATCAGTATCTGAAGCTTTTGCAGTGTAAAATAGACTACTTTGCTTCTAGTCGGACCCCGTACATGCTTTATTACCGTCATTTGTGGCTCAATAGGCGAATATATGATCAGAAAGTTTCAGAATATAGGCCACAGTCGATTGTTTTGGCTGGGAGACAGATGAACATGTTAGCTCATAGAGTGATGCCTATGTGTGTGATGTGTCAGCTTGGAGCCACATAGTGTCAACATGGAATGAAGGAGATGCCTGCACATGATACATAAACTGTGTTTAAGGACATAAATAGTATGCTGATGGCATGCTTCATGTGAGAATAAATACTGATAAAGGTGATCCTTTGAGAGCAACAAACACAATTAAGAGAATAAGGCAGCATACTCGGTTTATTGAGTCTGTTCATGAGTAGTAATGAAAGAAGAAGATTGTTTATATTATCATAGTGCAGTGTTTCATGTCAGATTCTTACCCCACCCACTTTTCATATAGCACAATTGTTGGTCATTGTTATTTGTCTAGAAGGTCAGTTGAGTATGTTTTATTTTGTAATTGGTCATCGTATACTTTTAATGTTTTCACTTTGTTGATAAATCAGGCTGTTTTATAAGTTTGTAACATGTGTCGATGTTTGTCGTAGGCATTTTTGTCCTGAATTTTCTTAAATGACCGTAACACTTTTGTGTTTTGGGGAAATGACTCGCCAACCACATTTATTATTTCTATGATTGAATTTGCCCGTCCATCATTTACCCATCCTGCGGCACTTAATTGTCTGCCTTTAGTGTTACGTCGTTGGTCATCGTATACTTTAAATTTGTCCGGAATTTTCTTAAGTGACCGTAACACTTTTGTGTTTTGGAGAAATGACACGCCAACTGCATTTGCTTTTTCTATTGCTGAAATTTTACCCGTCCGTCATTTAACCGTGCTGCGGCACCTAATTTTCTGCCTTTAGCGTTACGTCGAACCGTGCTGCGGCACCTAATTTTCTGCCTTTAGCGTTACGTCGTTGGTCATCGTATACTTTAAATTTGTCCTGAATTTTCTTAAGTGACCGTAACACTTTCGTGTTTTGGGGAAATGACCCGCCAACCGCATTTACTTTTTCTATGGCTGAATTTGCACGTCCGTCATTTAACCGCCCCGCAGCACTTTTCTGTCTTTAGCATTGCGTCGAAATGGTACGTCTTTCGGGTTACGTGTTTCGAGTTTGAGGCATGGTTACCGCGTTGTAATGCATCTAGCTTTATTTGTGTCGGCACCTTTACATATCTTGGTCACAGCGTCTTTTCGAAAATTACGAAGTTACATTTTGGCGTAAAAAATAACCCTATACTCCAACATTTTAGCGTACAAAATTATAATTATCTCCCATTTATCTATACAGGACAGGAAGATACTAGTGGTGTTTGGGTGGTTTAGGATTTCATCAATCCAGCTTAGCCATCCACTACAATTACAAGTAAGCTTATCTATGGTGATGTGATTTATAAACTTCGTAAGATTCTTGGTCATGATCACTTTCATACTATCTTTATTAAACTTGTTAACAAGTTTATCAAAAGAGGTTATGACCCTATCATTTTGCAACGTACTGCATGCTTGGTGGTGGACCCTTTTGTAGTTCGCCATTATGGTATCCGCTTTAATTGTACGATGATCGGACAGGCTGTGGACCCTATGATGACACCTACCTAAAGCCCATTGGGACGGTGGCGTTTGATGTTTGTCTATGATCTTTCTTGTTGTCTATGATCTTTCTTACATAAAGCCCTTAATGGTTTATTCTCTTGTTGCTCTGGCTTCTGCCAAGTCATTAAGTACCTGCATTGTGGCACTCTAGGCTATTGCTTTTTTGTATTATATTTACACGAGCATATTTGTGTTTTACTTATATTGCCTATCGATGCTGCCTTGTTGGTTGGAGATTAGATCATGGCGGGGATTTCTTTATTTGCACTGTCCGGTTATAATGGGATGACAGTAGGGTAATTGACTGTCTTCATTGAATGCTACTTTCCCTGTCCGATCTTTTTATATTTCTTATCTACCAACAACGAAGTTTCTTTGGAAGCAGCAATTATAAGTCAAAGATGATGTACTGTTAGAATAATAAAGCATTTATTCAAGAAACCAATAAATTTGCATGCATTTTGAGACTTGAATTGTGTAATATTACATATACAATACATTTGATACAATATTAAGATAAAACAATCATATAAGACAACAACGTTTGCTTTAACAAGTGTAGAAGATATTCAAGATTAGCGGTTGATATGTCATGGCAGTTCTGTGCATTTTCAAGTCGTCCGAAACTGATTTACAGCAAATGTGACCACCGGCTTCATATTTAATGCCATTTTGTAAAAAATAGTCCGCGGATAACACCAAGTAAAGTCATTTTATGTTCGTCAATATTGTTACTTTGTTTGATAACGTTTTGAGTATTATGTCATGAAAAAGATTCAGATAAAGATCTCACTACTGAATTTCCTCCCTTGGCATGACGGTAGAAGATTCCTACACAGTAAAAAAACTACGAGTAGGGCTGTGTTAATCGGTTTGCTATCAACTTGGAAATGTGCAACCGTTCTTTTATTTCTGGTGACAAGATTGAAACATGTCCATGACTTCTGTCATACCTTTGTTTGTTCTGCTCGCTGTTGTGTCAATTTGTTGGGAACTATCTATTTCTAATATTCTATAGTTGCCGTACACATATATAACTTCCCTTTCAAGGTCTCACTACAGAGTTACTAAGATTCCTACACTGTAAAAAACTAGGGCTGTGTTAATCGGTTTGCTCTCAACTTGGAAATGTGCAACCGTTCGCTTATTTTATATCTGCTTATTTCATATCTGCCTTCATGTGACAAGATTGGAATATGTTCATGACTTCTGCCAAGTTTGGATGCCACTGGGTGATTTTTGAGGAAGATATGACAGTTTGAAAATGGGTAGGAATGCATTTGAATTATTAGTGAATGGAGTTAATTTTGAGGGGTGATAAAAAAGACTGGAAGTTAAAATGAAATAATAGTCTAGTCAACTTTTGATATGTTTGTGGATATTCTGAGCTTCAGAGGAAGGTTTGCAGATTGAAGGGAAATAAAAAGAAAAGAAAAAAAAAGAAAAACGCCAAAGTTTTTACAGTTTTAGAAATATTGGAATAGTGTATAATTATGCAATATAACCTACAAGCATAACACAGTTACCTCCCATTTGATAAAATTCGTCGACTTTTTAAAATATGTTGTACTTTCAAACCGATTCAAATTTACCTTTCCTGTTTCAGGCTACGAATGTGTTGAAATCGCAACAAGTTAATATTTCCGCAATCATCAGCCTACTGAAATATAACCAACAACAGCGACATCGCGACAAATACCATCGCTGTCAAAGTCGAAAAGAGTTGTTATAGTTACAGTAACCTGCAACATCTAGTACCGTCTGCAGGAAGCTACAAGTAATAATTACTCCGTTATAATGGTTGAAATGTCGAACAATCTCTGAATCACTTCTTCCGCCAATTTACAATGGAAGAGTAAAGTTTGAGAGGAGTTAATTGGTTATTCATTCACAATTTTAAAGGACCGTATTCACTAATGATGAGCTCTATAAAAGCAATCAGCAAGAAAAATAAGGCAATTAAAAAGTAGTGGATGACCGGACCTGATGCGACCGTCAACTCCAGCATGGGTATATCATTGAAGGCTGATCGCAGGTATTGCGCTGCAAAAAGTGTCATGTTGAAAGACAGACAGATCATTAGCCATATTAGCCATTTCAGCCTCAGTAACCAGGACCTTTTGCGGGAGCTCATTCCTGGAACCAAGGACAACACAAAGCCCAGACCAAACAAACAGATTGCAATTGCCACTGGAAAGAACAAGTGCGTTTAAAACCTCTTCGTCGTATTCTAAAATGGCATGTAAGATGCTTGATTTTAAAGCAGAAAAAATGTGCGAGAACGGTTGAGTGACCAACGAGGTAATCACATCACAAAGTGATTCCTCTTCTTTGGCATCTTCAAAATATTGAGCAGACAAACCACTAGATCCATGAAGTTTTGTCAACATCTTTCCCATATTTCCAGTAAATCTTGGGTGGATCGTGCAAACTATGTCTGCTGTACTGAAAGAAATAAGCATAACTATGACAGCAAAAGCGACTGGAAACATTGCCATTAACCACACTCTTGCCAGATTAATTTTACCGGTGAATTTGGTAATTGTCTGCGGTGTATTTGTTGTTGGCAATCCTTTCCCTATCAGAGTATTTTCCGTGGACGGCTTCGAAAGAGTTTTAACTCTACAAGGTGCCGACTGCAAACTGTTACCCGATGCCTTTGATAATATGGTGTCCTTGGATTGTGTTAATTGTTTGTCCTTAGAAGTTGTCGATGCGTTTTCCTTTGAGGGTGATGTTGAGCTTTTGTCATTGGAAGATATAACTGAGCTTTTTTCATTTGGAGTTGTTGATAAACTTTTGTTCTTGGAAGGTGTTGTAGAACTTTTGCCTTTGGTAGGCGTAGGTGAATTTTTATGTTCTGAACCAGTTGACGATGAGATGCCCTTCGCAGGTGTTGATGGAGTTTTACTGTTCGGTGCGGATACAGTATTTGAAAGTGTTGATATCTCAATCCTTTCTGGGGATGATCGTCGCGTGGATAAGCAGTTGCAGATGGACCAACTCTGGACAACATCAGCTGTAAGAAAATAATTAACACGTATATATTCTCCAGATTAGGTAATCATTTAACAAGTTTATTCATATTCAATATGCAAGCTACATATTTTGTAAAGGGCTTTAAGGCTATCATTTATATCATATATATAAATTAACCATTTACCTCAAAAATGAGATATAGGGTCCTATAGAAACCACAGTGTCCGAGCGCAATGGCATCGTATGTCCACACTGTACTGTAAATAAGGACTTGAAAATACAATGAAAGAGACAAAAAACAACAGAAAGGGTGGTGAAGACAGGGTTACCGACTTGGAACGGTTAGTAGGCCATCAGGCCTACTGGTTAGCTTGAATCGATTTGATGTACGCACAATCCTCGCTATTATCCCGTCTTCAGTGCCCAAATAGACAAGACAGTGTATACAAAAATGAAAAGAGACAAAAAACAACAGAAAGGGTAGTGAAGACATGTCTACCGACTTGGAACGGTCAGTAGGCAATAAGGCCTACTGGTTAGCTTGAATCGATTTTATATGCGCACAATCCTCGCTATTATCCTGTCTTCAACGCCCAAATAGACAAGACAGCGTAAACATAACTACATCCCATCAAAAGGAATTCTCTAACAATAAAGTCCACATCCTGAGAAACTGTCTCAAAATGTCTTAAATTGACGAATTGAAAATTCTTTGTTTGAATTCAGACAATGAAAGATCAAAGTATGATGTTAATGACACTAAAGCATACTCACAAATCGCATTATGTCTAAATATAATCATTTCCAAATAGACGGGGCTTTGCAATATGTGGTGGACCTAAGAGGACGTCAAATAAAGATACATGACGTCACGTGGCGTGGTCAGTATTGTATTTCATGCAACTCTAAAATATTATTTATTGTTTGCGAATGTAATTTATAAACGCTATTTTGAAGTTTCAACCCTTAGGAATCAAATTAATTTAATGCTTTTAACTATGTAATATCATCATCCATTCGTTAATATCTACATGCATTCGTGCTTCTCCTTCACCATTTCACTGCCAAAGGCGACCTTCGGAAATAATGCAGATTCAGGCCAGAAAGTATGTGTGACATGAAATAAGCATTGTTTACCCTCATATGGTAAATTATTTCAAATATCTTGATTTGCAAAAACTGTAGCGATTCAATTTTAGATCTGGATGAGTCTACTTCGAATATTTGGCTGTGAAAGTGTTAAACGTATATACTACATGCAATAAGAGACAACCCGTTACGTGTCGAAATTTAATTGTGTGTGTAGGCTTACACTTATTAAATCTCGCTAAAATCGATTAGTTTCAATTTAACATTATTATCAAGGCATTGAGTGTGATTAATCTATTTTCGAAATATTTAAAAGTTCATTTACCGATGGAATATATCCAAAGAAAGCAGGAAGCCAGTGTTGAACATAACAACGCAGATTTCACGAAGTGCCATCCAAGTAATTCTGTGATGTCTGCTTTCATCAACGGTAGAGCATCAATTAACGCCTTTAAGACATGTTTATAGAGAAAGGCAAAGATCATCGTAACGCAGTTCGATGCAAAAATGAGAAACAAGAAGTATGCACGGTTTACTTTCAGTCTTCCACCTGGGACTGCATTTCTTCTCCAGAAGCCAACACTGACCGATGCAATACCGACGAGGAAACAAGGAAGCAAAAAGGCCAGCATGTATGTTTCTGTGCTGAATATGAATACATTTGTTGCAATAGGTCGCTTAAAGAACAGTTTTAATGCTTTAAGAGCCGAGTATAAGCTTTCAAATGTTGAACCTGCTTTGGTGAATTTCTTTCTTAATCTAATAAGTTTCCGACCAACCCGAGCAATTCGGATCATTGTTGCAGCTGTGGGACCACAATGAGGTATATTGATCAAGACAAGGGCCGCTGCCATTACGGGCAAATACATCAAACATTCGTCTAGTGGTAGGCAGGCTCGTGGAAGTGTAGATTCCACATACGATGCATTTTTCACACCTTCAGCTAAAGCCTTACAATACGTCTCATCATTCAGGGTAGTAGTGTCGAAACAATACGGGTGATTGTGTTTCAGCTCATCAAGTTTTGAAGTAATATCACTGCTTTTCGGGGCTTGAATGCATACAACTTGACTAAATGCTGACAAAACACCTGTCATGGAAGCCTGAAGTAAATCATGTAAGTCAAAGATTTTGCTAAGCTTTTCATCAGGTTGAAACTCTATCTTTATCCAAGGTAAAGGGATCCCTAAGAGAAGACAAATAAAACCACACACGCCAATGATTAAAGTGATACAGTGGAAAAATCGATAAAGTTTGGAAGGTTGTGCAAGTTCTCCAAAGAATAAAAATATGTGCTTCAGAAATGACACTGGGTCTGTCAGCATCTGATAAATCTTTCGTGTTAGAATGTATGGTAATGCTTGTAAAAAGAATATAACAGGCAAGAGGGCAAAGATCCAAAGAGATGTATTTGAAGAAATTGAAAAACCAGTTGTTGAAGTTACAATATAGGCTATAGCAGCATTAGATGGAAGCGCTGAAAGAAAGTTGTAAAAGTGAAATATCTTTACAGTCGTATGAACCGGAAGAAACATTGTCTTGCATTGGTAAACAATGAAGTATATAACCAGAAGAACAGAAAAAAGTAAGTAAATGCAGGCTTTACCAATAGAATCCAGGTAATATAACATGTCCTTGAAGATACTCATGGAAATAGGAAAGATATTTTGCAAATGAATAAAAGTGGTTGACATTTCTGTACGTGTAGTCATAGTTGCGTTAGTAGTGCCATTTCGATAGCTTGGATTGGTAAAGACTGGTAAATCACTAAAGGAAGCAACAAGGTTGAAGACATGTCCCGCTATAGGCAGAAAACAGGCAAAAATCATGATCACTTTCTCCACTTTCTGCTTCAATCTCTGTGGCTTTTGAAAATCAGTATGCTCGTAGTATCGTTGGAGATGCCAATGGTCACTGTTTCCCGTAGTATGGTCCGTCCTGCGAACGAGTTTACCCCAGTATCTGTAAAATTGTGAACGAAACCTCAATTGATGACAGTCAACTTTAGGTTAGTGATCATTTTGTATTTACATTGTATTTAAAGCTAATTATATATGTCATACATGTAATATGAATTATGCAGCCACTTGGTAAAATAATAAACATTATTACAGTTATGTCAGGTAGAGAGAGAGTAAATAGCAGCTGGTACGGCAATCGGCTTACGTTCAATATTTAACAGGTATATGATCGTAGTGTTGAGACTGACAATGAGGAGAGAAAGAGAGACAGAGAGAGAGGAAGAAAGAGTCAAAGAGAAAGGGAGAGAGAAATATGTGGGGAGAAAGGATAATTTACCTAAATACACAAATGATCAAGTAAATAACAGCTGGTACGGCCATCAGCTTTCGTCCGGCATTTAGCAGAAAGGTGGTCGTGGTGGTTATACTGACGTTGTAGTGTAACATCAAAAACAACTGTACATGATTGCACGGTATGACCAGCATAATTAACCACAGCACGGCCCTGGATAAGGCAGGCGGAATCTGGTGGAAAGTGGAAATTAGTAGTCGATAAATAAATATATAGTCACACACACACACACACACACACACACACACACACACACACACACACACACACACACACACACACACACACACACACACACACACACACACACACACACACACACACACACACACACACACACACACACACACACACACACACACACACACACACACACACACACACACACACACACACACACACACACACACAACACACACACACACACACACACACACACACACACAACACACACACACACACACACACACACACACACAACACACACACACAACACACACACACACACACACACACACACACACACACACACACACACACACACACACACACACACACACACACACACACACTTTGCATATATGTATCTTGTCTAATTTGCCACACATGTCTTCATTTATACATCAATAATATTCAGCATACAACAAACATACAATGTAGCTACATGCGTAAAAATGATACAACATATACTTTCTTGGTGCATAAGTAAGATACATTACAAGACATACCTACCTTTATGAGCCAGTAAGATATATTACACAACATACATGACATGTAATGTACATACATTGTGCCTGTATGCGTCGATGAATACAATACATATACTTATGTACTTAACTTTATGCGTCAATGCAATACAATACATACATATCTATATGCGTCAATAGGTTATATATACAGTCCATATGCTTCAATAAGATACTATATATACATGTCTACCGTTGTGCATCAATATGATAAAATACATACATCAATTATTTCTTGTATGTGTCAACAGGATACTCGATTTTTAAATGTGTTATCCCCAAGTAAGTGGGGATCACGTATTCCCGACCGTCCGTCCGTCCGTCCGTGGGTAATGTTGTATAACTCATCCTAAACCACTAGTCGGAATTTTACCAAATTTAGTGTATGACTTCCCCTACGTCATACAGACAACATTATTTATTTTTGACTCCGCCCCAATGGGCCCGCCCCAGAGGTCAAAAGGTCAATACACTAAAAATTCAACTACACTTGTATTTTTTAATATTTTTACATACAACTTGGTATATATACCCATTAATATCAAGAAGATAAACAACATATAAAACGTTTTTTTCATTTCAACTTCCGATGTGCGCCCGGGGATTGGATAATTCGTTAGATAATTTTAATTTTGTTATTATATTTTAAATTCAACCAAGCTTTGTGTATGACTTCCCCACATACCGACGTGAAAAAGCTACATTATTTTTGGCAGCCCCATTTAAAGGTCAATGTCTCAGTGAAGGTCACAAGTAATGTCCACCTTTTTTTTAATTGATCATTATTTAGGTTTAGATCAACATGTTTTCTTTTCTTTTTTTGATACAACATGTAGGTCATCATTTGGGCGGATGTCATTGGGGGTGAAATATTTTTAATTTATTAATTACGTCTTTAATTTAAGCAAACCTTGTGTATGACTTCCCAACATCATACAGACGTGCAAGAGCAACATCATTTTCGGCAAGAGTAACATTACTTTCGGCCCCGTCCCATTTAAACGTCAAGGTCACAGTCAGGGTCAGTCAAGGTCAAATTGTCTTTTCTTTTCTTTTTTGTCATTATTTGGCTTTCAGATCAACTTGTTGATTTAATAGTTCAACATTTGGACGGATGTCATCGGGGGGCAAATACATATATTTTTTTATATGTCAATTTCAACCAAACTTTGTGTATGACTGTCCCACATCATATCGACATGCAATAGCAATATTATTTTGGCTCCGCCCCATTTAAAGGTCAATGTCACAGTCAAGGTAATTTTATTTTTGATTGGTCATTATTTCAGTTTCAGATTAACTTTTTTTAATAGGTCAACATTTGGATCCAAGGATCAACCTTTTCAAAGGACACCGTTAATTTTGGCTATAACTGTTTTTATATTTCTTCATCAAACTTTCAATATATACACTTATACAATACCTGAATGACCTTCTAACATTTAAAGGTCAAGGTCACAGTCAATGTATTTTTTTTTGAGTCAACATTGTGTAGTTGTAGGTTCAATGGTCAACATATATCTCTTTTAAACTCTACTGGTCCGAATGGCCAGTCGATCTTATGTCATGGGATGTCGTCCGTCCGTCGGTCCGTCCGTCCGTCCGGCGTTAATTTGTTCTTCAAACGACTTCTCCTCATGAACCACTCAATGGCTTTCAACCAAACTTGGCCAGAGGCATCCTGGCAATGACCTCTCTCAAGTTTGTACCAATGGTTCCGCTCCGCTGCACAACATGGCCGCAAGAGCTAAAAATAGATTTTTTTTCAATTTAAAAATCTTCTCCAATGCTAGAGCTAAGATATTTTGCATGTAGCATCATCTAGTGGACCTCTACCAAGTTTGTACAAATGTCTTTTTGTTTGGCCACGTCCAGGAGGTCAAAAGTTTTGCATAGAAATATAGAGAAAATACATTTAAAAATATTCTTCGCTGAAACCAAAAGGACGAGAGCTTGGATATTTTGTATGTAGCATCATCTAGTGGTCATCTAGTGGTCTTTTACCAGATTTATACAAATGGTGACCCTAGGACCAGAATTAGCCCCACCCGGGGGTCAAAAGTTTTACATAGCAATATAGAGGAAATATATTTAAAAATCTTCTCTGAAACCAAAAAGTTTATAGCTTTTATATTTTGCATGTAGCATAATCTAGTGGTCCTTTATCTAGTTTGTACAAACAATTTCCCTTGGGTCAGAATTAGCCAAACCCCGGGGGTCAAATATTTTACACAGAAATAAAGAGGAAATACTATTTAAAAATATTCTTCTCTGAAACCACAAATTCTGATATTTTGCATTTAGCATCATCTAGTGGCCCTTTACCAAGTTTGTTCAAATCGTGACCCTTGAGTCAGAATTTGCCCCATCCCGGGGGTCAAAAGTTTAACATAGAATATAGAGGAAATACATTTAAAAATCTTCTTCATTGAAACCACAAGGTCTAGAGCTTTGATATTTTGTATGTTGCATTATATAGTGGTCCGTTACCAAGTTTGTACAAATGGTGACAAACCCCACAACGGGAGTCAAATATTTTAGGTTAGGGTCAGCATTAGCCCCACCCTGGTGGTCAAAGATTTTACATAGAAATATAGAGGAAATACATTCAAAAATCTTCTTCTTTGAAACCACAAGGGGTAGAGCTTTGATATTTTGTATGTAGCATTATCGTGTGGACCTTTACCAAGTTTATATAAATGGTGACTAAGAGGTCAGAATTAGCTCCACCGCCGGGGTTAAAAGTTTTACATAGAATATAGAGGAAATACATTTAAAAATCTTCTTCTCTGAAACCACAAAGGCTACAGCTTTAATATTGTGCATGTTACAGCATCGTCTATTGGTCCGTTACCACGTGTGTACAAATGGTGACCCTGGGGTTAGAATTAGACCCTTGGGGTCAAAATTTTTACATACAAATATAGAAGAAATACATTTAAATATCATCTTCTAACTGTTGACTGTCCTCCTTGAATGCTACTTTCCCTGTCCGATTTTTTTATATTTCTTCTAAAAGTACAAGGTCTAGAACTTTGATATTTTGCATTTTGCATCATCTAGTGGTCCTTTGCTAAGTTTGTACAAATGGTGACCCTGGGGTCAGAATTGGCCCACCCTGGAGGTCATATTAATATAAAGAAAATACTTTTAAAAATCTTCTTCTCTGAAACCACAAGGGATACAGCTTGGATATTTTGCATGTAGTGTCATCTAGTGGTCCTTTGCCAAGTTTGTACAAATGGTGCCCCTGGGGTCAGAATGGCAAGGGCTACAGCTTTGATATTTGGCATGTATCGTCATCTAACAGAATACACTTTGCAAGTAGAGTGACTCAGGCCATCATGGGCCTCTTGTTTTATCATGGAACTAAACTTTTATTTACCGGTAGGCTCTTATCCATAATGAATGATTTTAGAAAAGGCAAGCGTTGAGTGGTATTGGCACCAAATTCAAATAATCCATGCATCGACACTGACTTGCACTTTAAAAAGGTGGGGAGCTCCGATGGTTCCCCACCACCCACAATTGACTACATCTAGTTCTGTATATATTACAACTATAATCTACCTTTATTATACGTAGGAAACTATACTCGTCCATTTGTTCACCGAAAGGCCCATCGGTGGTGACAATGGTGTCAGCCATCACCAATATACAAACTGTTGTCTCTATGATTTTAGCAGTCCATTTCCATCCCTGGATAAAGGCATACGGGGACACATCTTCCTTGATCAGATCGTCGACCACGCCCACTTCTCCTAGAAAGTTACTGACCATTGCCGTCAGGGCAAAGACAAAGCCAAGAAGTCTCAGTGTACCGAGAAGTATCATAAATGGTACCATGATACCTTCCTTGATGCTCTTTAAACACATTCTGTAATAAACCAAGAGATGATACTATTATTTTAATATATACATTTATTTTTTCCCCGATCATCGCCGGTACGCACGGCGATTATAATTCGTTACTCACTGTATATCGTCGGTTACTCACTGCGTTTATATTCGTTAGTCTGTACATCGTCGGTTACTCACAGCGATTTTAATTTGTTAATCTCTGTATATAGTCCTTTACCTACGGCCATTTTAATTCGTTACTCACTGTATATCGTCGGTTACGCACGGCGATCTTAATTCGCTAATCCCTGGATATCGTCGGTTACTCACTGCGATTTTAATTCGTTACTCTCTGTGCATCGTCGGTTAGGCACGGCGATTTTAATTCGTTACTCTCTGTATATCGTCTTTTGCGCACGGCGATTTTAATTCGTTGTTTACTGTATATCGTCGGTTACGCAGGGCGATTTTGATACGTTACTTTCTGTACATCGTCGGTTAGGCACGGCGATTTTAATTCGTTACTCTCTGTATATTGTCGGTTACGCACGGCGATTTTAATTCGTTATTTACTGTATATCGTCGGTTACGCAGGGCGATTTTTATAAGTTACTTTCTGTACATCGTCGGTTAGGCACGGCGATTTTAATTCGTTACTCTCTGTATATCGTCGGTTACGCACGGCGATTTTAATTCGTTAGATGCCTTAGATGTGGCACAGAAAACAAAGCTGGTAGACTCCTTCTCCTTCTCATCAAATGCCTGTCAAATTTGTGAATATATATGTATAAGTTGTAACAACGGTAGTTATAACAACGGTAGAATGGCCAGGAAAAACTCTGATAGATTTTCATAAATTAGGTCTATATTATACTGTGACTGGGTGGAGAGTGTAATATGATATATCTGCGACATGTGTGACAGCACTATAAAAACGGATAAATACCCACAGTCTCAAGTAAACAGTGTCATAATCAATCAAACTACCCCACTACGGGGCGCTATAGTATAAAATGTACATGAATATATATTTATCCTTACATTGCAGTTCAAGGGCTAAGACATATCCGCGAATATGATTTATCGGCGAATAGACATATCATTATTTTCTATATTTATCTATTAAAACTTTTCGAGATAGAAAATGCGCAAAAATAATTTACCGCGAAATATTCCTGATTACCGTATCACGAAGGATTGGTCCCGCGAAAAAAAAAGAATTTCACAGTATCACAGTAGGAATGGCAACACCGTAAAATGTAACGTGCTTGGGTCCATGAAAAATCGAACATCGAGAACCCTTTTAGAAAAGCCCGGATGTTTAAGGGTAAGTAAGTAGTGTGATTTACCTGATATTGTTTTAATCCTGTTGTCTCCAGATAATTTAGGACTGACTTATATTTTAATGTTCCTACGTCGCGGGTTCAGCGTAAATCTCCTTTACTCGTTCAACACTAGAGGCGATTTCATTGGTGTTTTCGTGACGAGCTGTCTCATCTGAATATGCTGTGTTTGCTGGTTAGTTAATTAAAACTTAAAAAAAAAGATATCCCAAGAAAAAAAATTGTTAGGTCCAATATTGTGGATAACAGAACCTACTGTAAAAAGAATAGGAACTGAAAGGGTTAATGACGTTACAATAGTTTCTCGCCAAGCCCTCGACGCGTACTTGTTTTAATTGGAAGTGAAATTAAGACACTTGAAACTTCTCAAAGTAGACCCTTCCATCCAGGAAATAGGACTACATGACATCTGGTTATTGGGTATTGTTTCGAATTTTATCCCGAGTGGCAAACAATGCAAATTCAGTTGAGACAGCTTGTAATGGTCTAAATCTAGATTATTTGCAACGTCGAAATCGCCTGTGGCGCTGAAGTGGTTTAACTCGTATGAGTGTTTTGAAGTAGAGACCCTAATAACATTTTACTACGAATATATTGCAATACTTAACGAACATCTTGTTGTGTTTAATGTGCACTTAGTATGTTTCAGTCTCGCGAGCCACGCGACACTTTTCCCGTATTCTATAGTACTGGTTCCCACCCAGGAATTCAACGAGAGTGATTAATATAAGTGATTAATTTCAGCCTAAGGCTTCTTTCACAATCGTTGTATTTTATTGTTTATTTCGTTCAAGTACTCGGTCAAGTACTCAAGGACTAGTGTAATAATGCATTCAAGATGTTTTCATTGCTTGTTTGATTGTTTTTTAACGCCGATTCTTAAACAGCTGGGACATATAGTGACGACCAGTCACACTCGTTGGGGAATATCTCGAATGCTTCTACCTGACCTCAGAGTTAATCGGCGTCCTTTCAGTAAGTCACTGGCGAGCAATCTCACTTAAAATGTTGGTGTATGTATTATGTGAACGACGTTTTCATGGAAATGTTTGACCTATGAATCTATAAAAAATCGCTTTATCGCAGTCCGATATGTGACTACTGCCAGTATAATTTATCTACACTTACATCGTCTATACTTACTAGCTAGTCTAGGCAAATTGTGAACGTAGATCGAATCCAAAATTAGTTTGTGATTCCTCGTTGCAAACAAACCTGAACAGTGAATACAAACATCTCTGTTTTTCTTTCGGGGCCCGACTAATAATTTCAAAGGGGCTTGATGTGATTGTGCAAGTGTTGTTCAATACGTTAATAATGCATATGACTTTTAAAGTAAACTCTAAATGGATTTCAAGTGCGTTTGAAATGCATTTATGACTTGCGTTTATAAATGATGAACGCAGTTATTAATGGAGAACGCATTTTAGAACGATATCCTAAACGCAACAAAATGAATCAACGTTCAACATTTACAGTGACTGGTCCCCAATCGCACCATTTTTTCACAATCGATAGTTTTATATGTTAAAGTTGAATAGCTCATTAATGTCTATTTCATATAGACTATATAACACCATTTTACAATGCAAAGATTCAAATGTATATAACCATAACAAAAGAGATACATATGAAATAAATAATTCTAGCGACAATTGCTACGAAAGGTTTTCCTTCTGAAATAGCGAAAGAGATTCATTTTCGTAAGTGTAATTATTAATATATACATTTACAAGTACGTACATGTTGTACGTAGTTTGAGAAAGCTTTTGGAATTCCTTTCTTAAAATATATATTCTGACCTACCTTTTGGATGAATTCTGGTAATCATAAGAAGAGGCCCAGTGCGCCTGTATCGCTCTACTGGCTAATTTAGACCAAATACAATCTTTTGAGTGGAAACGGGCTCAGCCAATCAGAGGATAGATCACCTCATCAATAAGCGTGGATTTAACCCATAACTTAGCTACATGTAGATGTCGTTGTTAAATGTCTACATATGCCATTTGGCTTAAAGAGTTGTAACAATCTCAGCCAATCACAGGCCATATCGCCTCTTTACGATGCATGTTTCGCCCATAGTCGAATTTGAGCTAGATATTGTTGATAAATGTCTACAAATAAAAGTTGGTTGAAATTCATTCATAAATAAAGGCTGTAGAGTGGTAACAAACTCAATCAATCAGAGACCAGATCACCTCATTAATATGCACAGATTTTTCCAATATTCGTAAATGACCTAGACTTTAGGGATACATTGCTCCTGTGAAAACTTTATGAAAATCGGTTAAATTTGTTTGAGTTATTGTGGTTATAAGCCAGTGACGACAACGACGACGGACGACAAACAACGCGTCATCCCTATAGCTATAATGGCCTTCAGACAGAAGAGCTAATAATTCATCTACTGACCAAACTTGAAAATTAGGCCATTGTTGGAAGCTCGCTAGCTATCATTTAAAACATCTACTATGTATGGGGTTTAACGTCGCTTTCAACAATTACAAACAAAGTACCTCATAGGTGCCAAGGGCGGTCTTTTATTGGGTAACAGACCCTAAAACGTTTAATTACGCCAAAAATGAGCCAAAAATGAATTTCAAATGCGTTTGAAATTGATTTTAAATGCTTGTCAAATGTATTTAAAACGCATTTCAATTGCATTTCAATCACATTTGAAATGCATTTGACACGCAGTTCAACTGCACTTAAATTGCATTTCCATGTTCGTTTATGACTTTCGTTCATAATCGATAAACGCAGTTATAAAAGGAGAACGCATATACCATAAACGAAACGAAATGCATTTGCGTTTTCATTTGCGTTCAGCTTCTAGCGTTTACTGTGAACGGTCCTTAATCGCAACATTTCTCACAATCGATTGTTTTATCAAGTGTATTTGTATCTAATTCATGTACAGACGAAATAAACCCACTTCATCATGCCGATAATAATTATAACAGAGAGATAAATATCAAATAAATATTCTGAGTGACAATTGCTATGATAAAAAATAATTAAATTGACAGCGTCGATAACGTGTGTAACTTGGCCAGGTAACGTCACAACTCGTGAACACATAAAATATTTCCACTTGGGTACAGGCAAGTTAGCGAGTATGACAGCAATGACATCAGCGTTTATCGGATTAAAGCTACACAATCCCGATAAAAGGCACACTAGAACTGAACAAATCTAACGGTTATTACGCATGCTGTACTAAGTAATTACTGTATACGTGTGGGTTCATATATACAACATGCGCACTACCTAAATTCACTGAATATTAATGAGATAAGGCGGTACTGTATGAGACGCTTCGGGTACTTTGTGAATCGACCACTGGTCTTATCACGGGTATAAAAGCGGATTTTAGCAGACGGCATTTTACCACCGAACTGATGAGACCAATCTCCAGAAGAAAGACCTAATAGGAAATACAAGTCATTATAAATTGAAAATGAAGCTAAAGATGTACTTACTCAAACAACATTATAAGTCCATATTTATATATAATCCAAAACAATACCTATAATTAAACGTAGCGGCCTTTTAACAAAGACCCTTTCCAACTATCCCGTTGCATCTATACAAATAATCCTCCATTTTTATGTGTGTGTGTGTGTACTGTATATTGACACAAAACACAAGGGAGACATTGTTTGTCAAAATTGGAATATTGGTAGAGGTTCATAACTAATGGTAAATATGGAGTTATAGTATATGTTATGTGAAGTTATGCATGCATGGTTTACACATATTAGTAGATTATAAATCAACCTATTTTAAATAAATTCCTCTTAATTTCTGCATGAACTGAAATTTTGAAATTGAAAATAAAATGGATAGAGAGACACAGAGAGACACACAGAGACATAGAGAGTCAAAATGAGGGAGAAGGAAAGAGAGAAAGAGAGAGACACATAGCGAGAGAAAGAGAGAGAGACTTAGAGAGAGACATAGAAAGAAAGCGAGTGGGAGTGAGGGAAAAGATTGAGAAAGGGAGATAGAGTGGGGGAAGGAAGGCGGGGGTAGAAGGAACTGAGAGAGAAAGAGAGAGAGAGTGAGGGATAGAGAGGGAGAGTTTCTATATAGTCATAAACATAGGCGTAAGAGCATGAGGACCCCACACCCCAATGTTTCGGGGTGGGCCCCAATATTGATGTTTTCACGAAACAAAAAGAAATGCAACACAAATGTATGAATCGGAAATCTGAACATTAAAATTCTGATTGATCAGATTTCAAAATCAAAGAAAATATGAAAGATGTCAGCTTCCGTCTGTATGGCAGGGTAAGTGTTAACTAACTATAACTATTAAGTTCAAATACTAGTAATTAATCTTTCGTAAGTTTACTTATTTAAATCTTTAATTTCTTTAATCAAGTTCAATGATTTTTAAAGTCATTTTAAATGAAAACAGGTCCGTAACCGTAATTTAACCGAGGCATATCGCTTATGTTGGTGTCCGGTGGCATTAACTTCCCTCTCCACCCTGGATTTTGTCAATGTGTTGCATTTCCCCCAGGGTCCTTATATACTAGTATATAGTTGTTTTTATGTAAAGTATGTACATTCCCAAAATTCAACCAAGGCAACTCCTCTGTGTGCCCCAGTGAAGCTACGGACCTGGAAAAGAGCAATGGGTTATAGTCACGGTGGACAGACGTAACGGACGCTGGCTGCTCAAAACAGCGTTACATTGGTCTTCGTTGCTCATGTAAAAGACCCTGACGGGTAAAAACATGTAAACTGTTGGATGTGCTGTTAAAACATATTTAATATTTGTTTACAATAAGACACTTTTTAAAAATGATCACACCCACGGAACACTAGATGCATTTGTGTGTCTGAATTCATGAAGAACGGGTTATAAAAACAGTGGTTTAGATGTGAAAGAACGCGCACTTTTTCACACTGACGCGTAAAAGTACGTCTAGTTCTAAGAAAATTGTGTTTATTTCAAAAACGGAGACTGCTATTGGGATATGCTATATCTGGAATAATGTATGTTCAGCCATAACATCCATTGGACGTATTTAATACATAATTAATATCTACCGATTGCCAGAAGAGTTAAGTTGTTTGTGCCTTGCAATGACACCGGATTCTATTTGCTTCTGACACAGGATCCTAGTCGGTAGTTGAAAATATACATCTTAAAAAAAGAAGACTAGATATGTTCCCCTGTTCGAAATATCAGCGGTGGAAGATAAAGCTGCGACATTTTCAATTAGGTGTGGTTTGTGCAGGGGTCAACTGATGGAAAAAAACAATGTGCTGAGATATTTTTAAAAAATTCACATTTAACGAGTTTTCACCCTCCAAACTTCGGCGAGCAACTCGTACTATTCAAGGGGGCTGGCGTGGTCTAGTTGATAGCACGTTGGATTTGACCCGGATGAAGCCTTATCGCCGCAAGTCAACTTCTTTTGTGTATTATTGAGTAAAACTGTTCCTTAGTCTAGTCCGTCGGATTGGTATGTACACCGGTTCTGTGTTTCGGAGTCTATCCTTGGAACAATTTGCTAAGCAAAGGAAAATATATTCGTTAGTAAGATTAGGGAAGCTTCTCGGATTTTTATGTATCCTTCCTTTCTTTGGGGCGACCGGCTATACATATTCAATATAATGTCTTGATAAACGGTTAAACAACATTCAGTTAAATGTTATGTGATAACCTTTTCAAATCATAGGATGACTCCGATGAGGGTGCTCCCCTCGAAATGCGCTAGTGCTTTAACAAACAAAAGTGGCAACATTCTCAATACAACGTTCTCTAGAATTATGTTATATGTATAAAATAATGAAAACTTGCGAATTCAAAGTGTAAAACTTGTAATTGACATTTTCCGTAAGTATTCGGAGATTATAAACGAAAAGCTAAGCTTTTCTATAGGAGGTGTTCAATGTATTACTTTACGCAATTATATTAATTTGGGAATAAATGTACATTAAGAGTTATTTTAAACAAAATATCTAAATAAAAAAAAGAAGTTATTTGTTGGCTACAATAACGGTTGCCTCTATATACGACATGTCAGGTTATGCCAACACTCATGTATATAGTCTACGTCATAAGTTGTTCACATTGCTGCATTTGTATTACTTGTAATATTTGATTTTTTATTCATTGATGTATTTTGTTTTTAAATATCATTTATGATCAACTAATTGTTACCTGTTAGGGGCTTAGCTAGAGCGTTGCTAGTGTGGTCCCGGGGCAAACTCCTTGAACTTGTTTTATTCCCAGATAAGCTGTGGTTCGTTTTTGGGAGTATTTCCTACTATTTTATATCTTATTGACGCTGACATGTTGATGATATAGTCTGAATCCTTATATCCTCTCGTCCCTCGTCTTTTTTTCTTTCTATTTTTACCTTTTTATGTATTGTGTTTTGATTTTTGCAGGCAATATGTATACAGCTGCCTACTCTAAGATAATGCCTTTTGAATAAACCTTTTTATATATATATAAACTGTTTGAGGTCTTTGTCGTGTAAAACGGCGACAAAACCCGTCATGCAGCGCGCTGCGGGGAAAGTAAGTTTGGTTTATGTCTACTGAGGGCCTATAGTTTGTTTTAGGGTACTGTCGACGCAAGACAGGTCATGAAAAGATAATTATCTCAAGGCGCAAACGTATATATACGAACGTAGGTCCGGAGTACATCTGTTTAGTCTTGTACGACATAAACGCATTTAGCCAAACTCACCACCAGATTCTATCACTATAAAAAGATCACATCTTCTACATTCATAACCGATATAATAATTCAATATTGGGATGTTCTTTTTTTTTGCATCATGCTGTCGCATGAATGATTTTAGTAGCGGTGGTCCAGAGTGGTGAGGCGCAGTTTGAAGTTCACCGCCACGGTCGTGAGTACAAATCCACATCGTTCCCAGATTTCATGAGGCATTCAGTACTTGTCCTACTTATGAAAAAGTCGGTGGTCTGCCGCCCCCCCCCCCCCCCCCCCCCCGTCATATCGACCATCATATATAACCTAAAATGTGCTGAAGATGACTTAAAACTTAAGAAGATGATTTTTATTGTTTGTTTTGGTGGAGCCAATGTCCCGATCGTCGTTTTCTATTTAATCTGAAGGTATATAGAAAATAATCTATCAACCAGGATCCGGTGCCAGTGTTACGGATTGTATAATTATGTTGCCCTTTACGTGGTCCCGCCTTAATTTAATGAAGCGATGGGAAAGCTTATATTAGCAGGATTTTATAAGGGATATTTCGACAATAAAACATATTTTAAAAAAAAGTACTGAAACATTGCGATAACCTATTTAAAATATGTATTAAATGTTTTAATTTTTATAATGTGCAAAATTAATGTTTTATTTCATGCCCCAGCCAACCCTGTTTTCTCCTCTTGGAGAAGGGGTTGGATAGGGTATGAAAGTTAATACTCGGACCATGTAATGCAGTATCTCACGCATTTTTTACAGAGCAACCAGGGTCCGGTGCTCTGAAATTTAGACATGATGTAAATATTTGCAGATAGTTAGGGTAAACAGTTATCTTTGTTAATAAAGAACAACAGCAGTTGCAAACTAATTTCGGATCACATTAAATCAGTCAGAGCATATGGAAGTTTGCCTTTTTAAAGTCATCAACTTTGTATCGACCGGTTTAGAGTAAATTTGTTTCATCTTGTTAGGAATTATTCTGCATTTGTTGTACATAAAGAAAATATATTTCGAAGGATATGATATTCAAAAGTTCCGTCGCATAACGTTTTTTTCTTATACATACGATAATGTATCTTTATTTTCGAACTTTTTGACACCAGTGTCCATTTTCCGTGTGTTTTTACCAGCCAGGGTCCGTTACAAGTGCAACCAGGATCAAGCTAACGCAGTTTTGAGCAACCAGGGTCCGTTACGTCTATCTACCGTGATCCTTCGCGATTGAGCATATGTATGTAAAGTAACTTAATTAATACAACATTGTTAATCGGCCTCCGTAGCGCAGGAGGTTAATGCGCTGTCTTAGTATGCTTTCTCCGCTGCGGACGGGCTTCATCAGATTTAAATATTAACAAACATAAATTATGCATAATAGCATGCACACAAGCACGGCTTACGCACGCACCCACAAACACGCTCGCACGCAAGAACGATCTTTTTTTTTTACGAATTGACTCTTATTATTTTCCCAAGACCCTCCGGAATTGAAACGTGTAATTGGAGGATAGACGGATGGGCGACCTTCATGTGTATACCCCTTCCCCACATCTTAGAAACTACTATTTGCGAGAAATAAAATTGCTGGTCTTTTTCCAACGAAAGAAAATTCCATATATATAATTAATTTGAACAATATCCTTCAAGTGTTTCATTGTAAACAATAATTTCTCCCTATCCCGAGTCAACACTTGAGCATATATTTCGCGTTACATACCATTGGCTACCGATACACGCTCTCTGCATATTTATACATGTATAATACGTATGTGGTTTTGGATTATTTCAAGGATATGATAGGAAATAAGCATATACAATATATGGAACATATGTAAAATACGCGGCTAAGTGTTTATAATTCTCTACATAGTGATGTATTTACGCATTTTACTTGTTCATTACAAACATGTATATAGTTACATTGCACGCCATTGAATATCCTCATCGAGTTGAACAGTCTGTAGTTATTGGATATCTGAGCAAATTGCTATATAAACGTTTAGGCTTATATACCCGTAATCGCTGGGTGGTACAATTCAAAGTTACCGAAGCGTTTATCACGCCTATTATGCAAATGCCTCTATATACGCTACGACAATATACCAGCCTAAACAATGTAGACAACACATCCAGCAAAAAACTTCATCTATAGGCGTTCTTATGTTTAAAAACAACTGGAAATTGTATTATTTTATCGGGACTGTGTAGCTTTAAGTAAAGCGTTCTTCGTTACCGTTTACCGACCAACAGCGTTTAGACTGCATTTTATATGCGTTTAGAATGCATTTGAAATGTATTTGTTTTGGTTTCGTTTGTCGTACTTAAACAATTAAGGGTCTATAGAATAGAACCACTTCCTAACCCTTGCATAACGTAAAATGCGACTACTTGTAACCAGTGTAACTCTACGATTACAGCAGGTGAAGGTCTGGTATCATGTCCAGTTCATTTTTGTCTCAATGTACAATGTACCGATTATAGTCCGTTTCAGTGATTATTGTGACACAGACGCCGTCATACATTTGGCATTTAAACTGAAACGATCTGCATTTGGAGTAGACATGTACTTCCCATATGAGATTGCAGAGGCTACAAAGAATCTCTATAAATCACTCGCAGCACAGACAAAAGATACAAATATAGTACCTAGCCAAGCTCTATATACAAGATAGGCTCGTAATAGACAATTTTCCAGACTGGTACAGCGTACTAAAAGAGAGCAGGGTTTATGGCTTCGTTGTGGAAACCAAGGCAGATTCTCGATAGTGCCAGCATACTACACGGTATGAAAAAGATCTTTGCTTCTATTCAAAAGAAACTGCGATAGACAACCCAAGCAGTGTGTCACCAGAAGTCAACGTGTTCAACACACCGAAACTAGGCCACGCCACCTCTACAAACGCAAACTTAACAAGTGAAACGGCACGTGATATTATTCATGTATCGGTAAATACACCACGCCGAGAAATACCTACCAAACACTTTGTTACGGTAATTGAAGCAGACATACACTTGCCTCAGCAAACACCCGTCTCGGATACTGGTAGAAGAAGCCGCAGAAATTCAAAATCCCCAAATGTGAATTCCAAACAATGTCAACAAAATGCACAGCGCAAGTTCATGCTATACGGCAAGCAGTTAAAACGAGATCCCCTTCCATAACTGGGCCGCGTGTTTCTAAAAATAATCACTCGGGAAATTCGATAAACACTAACGTGAGGACAAGGTCAACGTCTTTAAATAGTCAGCGAAATTCACTACCTGGAACACCACGCACTGTCTCACTGTTAAACCTGGGTCAGAGGTCAGGCGAAGGTAGTCACTAGGCTATACAGGAGGAAAGTGATGTAAAAATGTGTGTATTTAACACTCAATGACTAGTTGGTAAATCCTTTAATAAACTGTTATCAGATGAGATAATCGATCTCTTTAATTCTCATGAAATATTGCTTTTTACAGAAACATGGTTAAATGACGGTTATGATAATAACGTAAAGGGATTTTCACATTTTGTTCTACACGGAAAATTAAATCACAAAAATGCCGTGATAGTGGAGGTCTTATAGTTTATATAGCTGATACTGCTCGTGCGTTACTTTATTGAAAACTGCTCACGACAGTGTTATATGGCTAAAAATTGATCATCGTGTATTTAATCTAGATCAAGATGTGATCTTATGTTTGACATATTCCTGCTGGCAGCAGTTGTCAACATTTTGTGGAATAAAACATGTTTGATTGCACTTTAGAGGATATACTGTCCTTTAATCATATATATAATCAGTGCTATTTCATAATATCGGCTGACTTAAATAGTAAAGCAGGACAACTGAAGGATTATGTTGAAAACGAGTTTTTACATAACATAGATTTTATGCCGGAAGATTATGTTGAAGATCAAATTTATGAAAATTTTCGAAAGACTTTAAAGTAAACGAGAGTGGAAAGTTACTTTTGAATCTTTGTTAATCCACTGGGCTTAAAATTATGAATGGCAGGTTCGGAGAGGATAAATAGTTAGGTAATTTTACATGTGTAAAGTTTTCTGTGTGTAGCGTGGTAAATTATGTTTTATGTAACCCTGTTTAGTTACCATGTTTTAGTATCTTTAGAGTACATGAACCAAATATACTTTCCGATCACTTTGCTATTACATTGTCTTTGAAAAACAATACTGTATTAAACAAATGCCAGCCTGATATACCTCCAACTGAACATTTGGATTCTATTGATTATTGTAATAACTGGGAACATGATGCATATGAACAGTTTAAAACTTCCTTGAGTGGAAACGATTTCAGTTAGAACTAGACGATTTGTCAGATAGCTTAAGGAATATTGAAACCCATGACGAGCTTGAATCAAATCTTTCTTGTTTTATAACATGATGGAAAAGATGTGTGACCCAATATGTAGGAAAAAGGTTAATAATAATGTTACACATAAACGAAAAATGAAACTTCAGCCATGGTTTGATAATGAATGCAAAGAAATAGTTTTATAAGCATTTAAATAATTATAGAAATCTGACTGTACAGAAAACAGAAAAGCTATGACTCAGTCTAGGTCTCATTATAAAACAGTCATTAGAAATAAGAAAACAAGCTTTGGTAAACACAAAACTCAGAAATTAGAGTCACAGAGATATAAAAATGCAAAGGAATATTGGAAACACCTGAAAACGGCCAGCGCTGGAGTGTCAAAATCTAATATAATCTCTCAATTTGAAACTTATTTTAAAGCAATAAATGATCCAGAATCTGTATTTTTACAACCAGATGATGATATATTATATTTTAATAATATGATCTAAACTATGAACTACAATTAATGTTTGACGAACTTAATATTGAAATCAGTCTAGCAGAAATTCATAAAGCATGTACAGAGTTAAACAACAACCGATCAGGCGGATCGGATTATGTCATAAATGAAACGCATGTATTTAGATCCTTACTTAGTGAACGTTTTTAGTACGATTTTTGATATGTGTTATTTCCCTTCTCACTGGACGGAAGGCTATATTGTACCACTTTTCAAAAATGAGATTAAACCAACCAGAAAACTATAGAGGGATAACATTACTAAGAACATTCGGTAGACTATTCACAAAAAAATTAAACAACAGGTTAACTACATGGGCTGAGGATTATCATATTTATATTGAAGCACAGAATGGTTTTCGAAAACATATGGGAACTATTGATAACATATTCGTTCTCCATATATATATATTGATTGAAATGAAAAGGTTGTATGTAACTTTCATAGATTTCACTAAAGCTTTTGATTTGTTGGTTTGACAAAACATATTCTTATGCAATATAGAGTGAGAGGTAAAATCCTAAATACTAGTAAATCATTTTATGTGTATACAAATATAAAATCAAGAGTAAAGAAATATAAAAAGATCGGACAGGGAAAGTAGCATTCAAGGAGGACATTCAACCACAAAATACAGAAACAAACATGCAAACAGACAAACAAGAAGGCAAAAGTAATAATAAAAGCAAACAACATCACAAACACAAAAGGGTTGACAATAGGGCTACCGCCTTGGAACGGTCAGTGGCAAAATAGGCCACTGGGGGTTAAACCGGTTCTAGTGTGCACCAAACCTGACACTTACCCTACTGTCATCCCATTAAAACAGGACAGTGTAAATAAAGAAATCCCCGCCATGATCTAATCTCTAACCAACAAGGCAGCATCAATAGGCAATATAAGTAAAACACAAACATGCTCGTGTAAATATAAGAAAAAAACAATAGCCTAGAAAGCCACAATGAAGGTACTCAATGACTTGGCAACAAGAGCAACAAGAGAATAAACCATTAAGGGCACGACAAGAAAGATCATAGACAAACATCAAACGCCACCGTCCCAATGGGCTTTAGATAGGCGTCATCATAGGGTCCAAAGCCTGTCCGGTTATTGTACAATTAAAGAGGAAAGCATAGTGGCGAACTGTAAAAGGGTCCACCACCAAGCATGCAGTACGTTGCAAACTGATAGGGTCATACCTTCTTTTGATAAACTATTTAACAAGTTTAACAAAGATAGTATGAAAGTGATCATGACCAAGAATCTTACGAAGTTTATAAACCACAACACCATAGAAGTCAGGTTGTGATAGTCCTTGTCGCAGAAGAGTCCTTAAATTACTTTTATATTTGGAAAGAAGATCAGGGTTACGATAATAACATTTTGCAAAGGTTTTACGAAGTTTATGGTAACGATAACCCTGATTGAGTAGCGTTTTAGTTATACAAAGATTACGAATATTAAAGTCCTCAACTCGAGTACAAGTTCTTGAAAAACGAATAAGTTGAGACACATACACCCCATAAGAAGTTGCTCGGGAAATATCCCCATCCAAGTGGGGGTAATTAACAATGTCAAAATTAAAATGATCTCTCTTGTCATAGATTTTGCTAATTATTTCACTATTTTCAGTCGAGAGTTGTCAATGTTCAGTATGTCATCCAGATTCTGAGAGGTGTCATTAAAAGCTTCAATAACATCTGCCTGGGTATCTGGTGAAAGACTCAACATGAAATCTCTTTCATAGCAAAATAAAAACAAATCTGCGACAAGTGGTGCACAGTTCGTACCCATAGGGATACCAACAATTGTTTTATAAACGGTGGTACCATACCTGACGAAAATATTATCTAATAGGAAGATGAGTGCTTCACAAACTTCATAGCAAGTCCACATAGTATAATTGTCTAAACTGCCGTTAGTAAAAAACGCTTTAATATTATTACATGGCAAAAATGTAGTATTTTCTCTAGCGAATGTTTTTTGAATAAGAGAAATTAGCTTGTCTTTAATAAGGTGATGTGGTAAGGTTGTATATTGTGTCGAAATAAATTAATCCCAGAGTTTTCATAAGTTTTATCACAATATAGTTTAACATGATATTTAACGGCAGTAAGACAAGAAGTTAAAAGTTTGGAGATGTTTGTTGTGGTGTAGGCACTAGATTTAGAAATAAAGCGAGCCTTATACGGATTGTTATGTAATTTAGGAATCCAGTATATGGTAGGCAGTTTATATTGCTTATCGTTTACCAGCCTTTAAAGTAGTGCACCGATTGATATGTGCGGAAACAACATCATCCTCAGTAGAATTAACTGGAGTATATGAATTGGTGCTGCCGAGTTCCAGAGATAAAACATTGACGTAATGTAGGCGTCAAACAATAATTACATTATTAGCTGCTTTATCTGCAGGAACTGTAACAAATTTATTATGAAATTCCTGAATTCCCGATTTTAAATTACGAAAGGAAAACCTAGATCTCGGAGGAAGTAAAGAGGGGGTAGCATTATAAAAGTTAATACGTGTATCTATAATTTTAAGAAATGACTTTTTCCATGTGATGACATGACCTTCTGGAGAATAGCAACATTTTGATGTGTTGCATTCACATTCCTTAGGAGTATTATGTACTATGTCAAGGTCAGAAACTATTTTGTTGAAAATAAATATCAAAACCAGCTTAGTGGCAGTTTTAGCGTTTCTTTCGGAGCGCCGCAGAGCGATTGTTTGTCACCTTTCATATTTTCTATGTATGTAAATGATTTAGAAGACTATTTTACACTAAATGGTTTTAAAGGTATCGATAATGGAATGTTAAAGCTACTGTTACTCTTATACGCTGATGACATAGTAATATTTTCGGATACTGAGCAGGGGCTACAAGATGGGTTAGATATACTGTACAGTTATTGCCAGAAATGGAAATTGGCTGTAAATGTTAATAAAACGAAGGTCATGTTTTTTAAAAAAGGCGGTCAGATCAAAAGGAACCTATTGTTCACATATAATAATACTGTAATTGAAATTGTAAATAAGTTTACCTATTTGGGATTGTCTTTACCACAGGCAGTTCGTTTGATCATACGTTCGAATCATTAAGTGGCAAGGCATTAAAGTCAATCTTCAGAATAAAGTCATATATAAATCAATTTACTGACTTATCGGTCAGTCACATTTTAAACATTGTTGACAAGCTCATTTTGCCAATTTTAAATTATGGCGCAGAGATATGGGGATTCTCAAATGCGGAAAAAGTTAGAGAAAGTACACCTTCAATTGTGTAAACAACTTTTATGTGTTAAAACACAAACTCAAAATAATTTCATATATGGAGAACTCGGGAGAGTCCCTTTAAACGAATGGTCTATATTATCCGTTTCAGGTTAAAAGTTACACGTACGAGTGATCGCATATATATAAAAATATGTATAATGTTAAGTTAAATGATCTGATTGTAAATAATGAAAAAAACTGTGTTATTGGAACGAACAGGATTTAATGAAGTCTGGTATTCTCAAGGAGTAGGTCACATAACGTATTTCAATAATATATTCAAACAACGAATTAAAGGTATGTTTATACAAAATTGGAAAGCTGAATTATCGCCTTCCACTAGAGCTAGTACTTTTGGTGGACCCTTTTACAGTTCGCCACTATGCTTTCCTCTTTAATTGTACGATGACCGGACAGGCTGTGGACCCTATGATGACGCCTACCTAAAGTCCATTGGGACGGTGGCGTTTGATGTTTGTCTATGATCTTTCCTGTCGTGCCCTTAATGGTTTATTCTCTTGTTGCTCTGGCTTCTGCCAAGTCATTGAGTACCTTCATTGTGGCTTTCTAGGCTATTGTTTTTTTGTATTATATTTACACGAGCATATTTGTGTTTTACTTATATTGCCTATTGATGCTGCCTTGTTGGTTAGATATTAGATCATGGCGGGGATTTCTTTATTTACACTGTCCTGTTTTAATGGGATGACAGTAGGGTAAGTGTGAGGTTGGGAGCACCCTAGAACCAGTTAAAACCACCAGTAGCCTTTGTTGCCACTGACCGTTCCAAGGCGGTAGCCCTATTGTCAACCCTTTTGCGTTTGTGATGTCGTTTGCATTTTTTATTACTTTTGCCTTCTCGTTTGTCTGTTTGCGTGTTTGTTTTTGTGTTTTGTGGTTGACTGTCGTCCTTGAATGCTGCTTTCCCTGTCCGATATTTTTATATTTCTTTACTTAATAATATCAGATTTCAGGTTTAAGCATTATCTAGATGTACTAAATATAAAGAAACTTAGAGCTTTTTTGTTTACAAAACTAAGAGTCTCAAGTCACAAGTTAGAAATAGAAACTGGTCGATGGCATAGACTAAATAAAACGCCAAGATCCGAAAGAAAAAATCAGCTTTGTAATATACTAGAAGACGAATTTCATTTTGTATTGGAGTGTTCACTATATCATGATATAAGAAAATAATATGTTAACAAATATTTTTAGAAACGGCCAAACATACCAAAATTTATTGAACTTATGACAACAGAAAAAAGATTTTATTAAAGAAACTGTCAGTTTTCATTAGTGAGAGTTTTACAAGAAGAGACGACATGTTTTATAAATAAATATCACTTTTCTCCATTTTTGTCCACAGATATAAATGTGTAATGATCAGTACTTAGGACTATTAATTTATATACATATATTAAACACTTATATACTTAATAGTTGTCAAATACTTTTTAACTAGTAACATATACAGTTGATCTTGAAACTTTCCTATTAAATTATACAATTGTCATTAACTGAAAAATATTGAGTGTATTTCATATACATGGTTATATGTATGTACTATTTGCTTGTGAAATGCTGGGCGTAATGCATTATGTTTGAATAAACTATCTATATATCTACATAAGATATTTAGTCATAATAATTTTTTATGCAGAATCCAAAATTTCATCAAAATTAATATTTCCTTGGACAATGGACGGTCCGGAAGTCGACTTTGCACTTCATATAAAGATCCCAAAATGAATACCCAGGAAAAGCTGGTGGTCTGCCATTTTTCAATCTGAATTTAATCAGCTGAAGGAAAAGTACAATTATTTAGCTTCAAAATCACGGACGGTTATAAAGACAGGGATCAAGTTGCAGCAGCCGCTGTAACTGAACTGCATGAATCCTAATTCATTCTCCCCGATAAGACATTAATATCAACTGCATAACTAAAGGCAATCGACCTTGCTTTCGACTACATACATGAATCGAACAAGGTCTATTTTGTTATATTTTCCGACTCACTTTGAAGTTTGCAGGCATTGGATAATCACAAATGTGAAAACCCAGTAGTTCTGCATCTCTTGTAAAGAATACATATACTATCTACGGGAAAGGGAATACTCTTCTGTTGACTTCCGAGTCATATGGGCATCCGAGGCAACGAAAGGGCCGACAAGGCTACACAGAAATATAAAAAGATTGGACAGGGAAAGTGGCATTCAAGGAGGACAGTCAACCACAAAACACAGAAACGAACATGCAAACAGACAAACAAGAAGGCAAAAGTAATAATAAAAGTAAACGACATCACAAACACAAAAGGGTTGACAATAGGGCTACCGCCTTGGAACGATCAGTGGCAAAGTAGGCCACTGAGGGTTTAAACCGGTTCTAGGGTGCACCAAACCTCACGCTTACCCTACTGTCATCCCATTGAAACAGGACAGTGTAAATCGAAAAATCCCCGCCATGATCTAATCTCTAACCAACAAGGCAGCATCAATAGGCAATATAAGTAAAACACAAATATGCTCGTGTAAATTTGCTTTGACCCTTGATATTCCTTTTTTTTTAAATTCCGTTCAGCAATTACTACATAAATTTGTTCCTGGGATCAGGCCAATAATAATAAACTCCATTCCGTTGAACCTGTCATTGGTGATTGTTACCCTGCTTACAGGGATGTCCGCATGGAGGAAGTTGTAATAGCATGGTGTAGAATAGGCCATACAACGCAAACTCATTCGTATCTTTTAACCAAAGAAAGGACAGAGCCTGAGTACATACCCTGTTTCGCACTGTACCTTAATTGACTGTGTATATGCTGTTCCTATCCCGGAGCGCTTCTTCACGGCGTACAGTATGAACATTTTGTTCTAAACTATCGATGTTCGACTTATTATCATTTTTTTTGCAAGAATTGAAAATATATGAACAAGTTATAATTTTCAGTATCTAGTAATTGCATATCATATTTCTACATTTTCCGGTTGATCGAGTTATACTGATCGTTATATCATTTAATTGTGTCTTTATTGTCATGTATGTATCGTTATTACATTTGCTTCTACGTTTTTAATGTATCTTGTTCTCATAATGAACTTTTATTATGTCGTCCTGTGCACTTGCCATACAAGTGATAACCGCTCCGCCCCCCTCCCTCCCACCTCCCACCAAAACAAAAATGAATGTCCCTCCATGAGTTGTTGTTGTTCCGTGATGTGTATTAATAGATTTATATATATACTGGCCTATATATGGCAAGTAGTTCCAAATATTCGACTACTGAGAAATATTTCCCGTACAGTACGAGTTATTATGAGATTTCTCTTTCCTAAAAGTTCGTATAAACCACTTGTTGAAATTTAATATAGGTTCTTATGTGCATCTTGTTGGATCATTAGTTCAAGGGCAATGTTATGACAATCACTTTCCACACCATCATTTTTGTATTTTTTCACCCATGATCCTAAACTCAAAGAATTATTAACGCACGTCGCATACCCCAATGGTTTTAGGGTCAAAGGCAAGGTCACCACAACCTTGTAATAATCTGGCTTCAACAGTGCATATTTATTTAGGTACAATGGAAACCCCAGCATGTTATTGGTAAGAAAACAATCTGACGCTATTGACACACAAAAAAGAGACTTCGTCTCTTGTGATTCGAATTCAAGGCCTACAAGCGATCACATAGGAGAGGAATGTATAGTCCAACGTCTTTACCGACTGTGCTAGCCGATTGAGCAGAAGAAATACACTCTGGAACTATTTTCTTGCGCACATAAACAATCTTAAGTACACTTGCATAACTTTTAACTAGCAGAATATTTGTTAATTATACAGTAAACGAACACACATTAACATTTTCTGTTAGCGATCACATACTATCGAATTTATTAAAGGCATGAATGATGGAGCTACTTCTTGTAGCGCAGACAAGCGTAGTGTTGTTGGTTTTGTCACTTTCCTTAAAAACTGCTGTTATTACTTTGGTAAATTTCAAAACTCGCTTTTTTCCTCCTTTTTACTATAACTACTCTTCATTTTGGGATCTTTATATTTAAGGTCAAAACCACCCTGATCAATCTTCCTACAGTTTATATCCAATTTAAATGAAACTTGCTAAACAACACTTGAACGTATATGCGCATTTTGCCATGAATAAAAATAGCATTAAACATTTTCTACTTCAATTTATCAACAATATGAAAAGGGCAAAGCCTTAAGCCGATCGAAATTTAAAATCAACCGAATTTAAAGATTTTCTTTCAAATGCATACCGCCTCATTAGCCGAGAGGGTATAGTCGCTATTACTTTGCACTCTCGGCCCTCACCGCGCGGGTTCGAATCCCACTGGGAGCGAATCTCGTATGTGAGAAAGTGTCGATTCTCGCGGATAGCCGGTGGGGTATTGTACTGGTTTCTACCCAGGAAAAGCTGGTGGTCTGCCTCCGCACAACAAAATCGACCGTCGTATATAACTGATAAATTGTTAAAAATCGACGTACAAATACACAAGTAAAGACAAACTGGGTTTTGTCAAATGCTGAAAAAAACATGGACATACTATTTTGTTCACGTGTGAGAGGTGTTAAACATTATGGTTACTGTACCTTCTTTCAACAATCTTAGTTAATGTTCCATTATTTTCCCGGTTTGAACCACCTACACTCTACCTCAATGATGGAACATTAACCCTTACAGTGCTGGCAGCTGGAAGGGTGAACTTTGAAAATAATGTAAAATCAGATAAGATGTCTCGTCATATGAATTTACATTGTTTTCAAACTTTACATTGTTTTACATTTGGATAATGGACACATTAAAAAAATCCATGTTATGGTACGTGAACTCCTCTTTAGTTGATGACAGAAGAGTCAAATTTTCTGCATGCATTCGTCCAATTCGTCAGCTAAATTGCACTTCTAGTACGCAACATATTGTGACGTCATGTAACGTCATGTCTACGTGTGGTTCGTAAACAATATTTAACCTTGGACACAAACTATGTACATCCCTCAGGTGATGTCGCTTACCCGATATTCTGAAGAGTCAAGGCAAACAACGAGATAAGGAGGCTGTAAAGATAACTCACAGAGGGATGGAGGCCTTCTTATCTAAAACAACTGGCACAAACTTAACCAAACATCATCAGAATTATCAGTAGCAAGAAAGACAGGTAAGTTTGATCGAATTATTTTTTTAACGAAGAAAAATATGAAATATTTTGAAATTTGAACGAAATACGCAAAACTTCGATCAAATCGATGAGCTGTCCGCCATCTTGAAGTTTGCTCATACCGCGGGTTTCCTTAGGGGACATTAGTGACATCTAGCTTTCAATGTCCGTAGATCAGAGCGTTTTGACAAATCAACACAACTAAATAAGAAATGTGTACAGGATAAATACTTACATTTACATAAGATTGTCTCCAGTGTGAACTCGTTATTTTCCATTATGGAATAACAGATATTTTCGCAATATATCGAATCGAATTGGCGAATTCAACAACCGGATATTAACATGTGTCCGGGACGAATCGTTTTTTTTAACGTTTCTACGATAAAAAAAAGCATTCCGCGATGTGGTTCTTTTTTGGCGAAGGTTGCAACTTTTCGCACATAACTAATAGCTGAGCTTTCGCTCGTAATTAAGTCTTTGTTTTGTGAAAAATATAGACGAAATATATAACCCCGTTAGGCGGAGCGCTTGTTATTGTGCTGTTGCATTGGAATATCATGCCGCAGACACATCATATGAACCAATCACGTTATCCGGTCCCCGGGCCGACCAATTCAATTCCAAGTGATATCCTAAAAATTCTTAGCGCCAAGAGAGCCACTTGTACAATTTTTAAAGTCTTTGGTAAGAACCGACAGGGGGTCGAACACACCGACCATGTGTTTAAGTAGCGGCAATGAATTTGTTGTTGGCGAGGGTTAACCTGGATAGCCTAAAATCTATAATGTGTTACTGGGCATCGTCGATTACCCGCGGCGATTTCACTTCTGACTTGATCTTTATCGAATGAACAAAAGGATCTCACGATCAATTTCATATTTTACGTCTAAAGTAGTATGCGTTCATTAATAAAATGTGTTTGACAATAAAATAAACTATGCAGTAAGTATTATCGAAGCCGATGAATGTGAAACGCTCTTAAGTGGGTAGCCAGATCACACGCCCTCTCGCTATAAAAATGTGTAGGAATAATATGTACGTAAAACATTAATACCAATAGTGGCCTCTAACTTAGTTACCAACAACGACTTTATTAATAAAGATATAATTAGCAACTGTGCCGTTGTGTTCATTAACTCATTATACTCTAGCATCGCAAATATCCGGCTTTTGAAAACAACGCAAAATCCAGATGAGATGGATCGTAATGAGCCTTCTCATCAGGATTTCCTGTTGTTATCATCCTTACGACCCTGTATCTTTCATTTCCGATATGTAATTATATGTGTCTTTTCTGAGAAATACGACCCAAGGAAATATGACTGAATTTGAAAAGTGCAAGATGGCCTAATATCCTATTTCTTTCTTTTCTGTGAAACAAAAAACAAACAAAAAGAAAGTAGGAGTGGGGTGGGGGGGGGGGGGGGGGGGGTCGGATAATTAATTTCCTCTAAATGTGATTCATTGAAATATGATCCAGTTATGAAATTAAGGTTTAACGTCGCTTTTTTTCCCTTCTTGTATGTGGGAAAAATGAAAAGAAAGAGTATGGGGACCTTAATTCCCCTCCCAAAACATGTTAATCATCACCAAAAAAACAACACCATGATTCTATAAATTCGACAATTTCTTTGTTTCCCGACATCCTTTTTCCTCTAAATTATGGGCTTGAAGAAGCCCTATCATACATTTATTTGAGCCACATTGGCCCATAATGGAGCATGTCTGTTCCGGTGAAACGACGTAAGACTGAGTGCATCTACTATCTTTATCGTCAGTTAAGATCGTTGGACGTGTGGGTTTTCACTGGGAACAATGACATCCTCCAAATGGCTGTTTCCTCCGATCAAGAACATTTGTTGTTGTGTTCTCGTTTTCCTCATGGGTCGTGACCTCTATGGGATGGGATGGGATTGGAACCCTTTACCTGATGTTCACAGCTTAAGAAGTGTTTGCAAACAATGCTAATTCAGATAAGATAGCTCATACTGAGCCACTTCATCAGAATGTGCATATTTTGCCACTGTGATATTGGAAAAGAACACACTCTCTCTGCTACGGTATTTGGAACTATACTAAAATTAAGAATGAAACTTTGTATGGCGTGTGAAGGGTCTAACGTCGCTTACAGCAATTGATCAGTTATATCACGACAGTCGATTTTTTGGTGGCGGAAGCAGACCACTCACATGTTCCTGTGTAAAAACCAGAACTATACACCTTCCACCATCCGAGACTCATTCCCAGTAGAATTCGAACCCGCGCGATGAGAGGCGAGAGTATACAAACACACCTGATGTACACACTCGCCAACGGGAAAGAACGAAAGAATCCAATTTAATAATGCCTTGTTTTAAGAAGACGGTATTTAGTTACATTACTGTCAAAATGAATATAATAAAGACGCGGATATAAAGCTGTAAAAGTATCACATTTACAAAAATAAAAGCAGATGGACAGATTGAGAAATAGCTTGTTAAGATTAATATTTCATATTCAATTGTCTCAGTTTTATTAATTAGGAACATTTTATTTTGAATTTCTATGTTCATCAAATGTTCTTACCATACATACGGGGAATTACAAAAGAACAGTAATATACTTAAAGGCCTAGTCTTTGGCAGAGTGCCAAAGAATGTCAGTATAGCATGGTGCTAATTATTACCAGCAAACCCCCACCCAGCATGACGTCCCAATATACAAGGGATTATATATGATAAGAGGGCCTTTCCTTGTAGAGACCGCCACGTGTATATTATATCCGGTGACTTGTATTGCATAATAAACAATATACTAATATCCTGCTAATATCCTGCTGAGATCGTTAATCATGCCAGAAATTGGGGATGAAGGTTAGGGGAAGGAACAATTATATAGAAAAAAAGTCTAGGTCTTAAATTTGCTTATTTTAAGGTTGGGGCTTATTGAGATTTGTCATGATTGTGTCTAAGTGTCAATTCTTTCGAATATCTTTATTATTTAGTATACAATACAATACAAATCTTTTATTCACTCCATTCATGTTTACATCATGAAAATTAGAGATAAATATACAATATTAAATTTATACGACGTCTCATAAAAATATATTGTATCTATACTTACTAAAATAGGGTCTTCTTTTTTTAGGCAATGCGTAGATTTATTAGCGAGGTTAATGTTCGGATTTGGCAAAAGAAACTGGCTACTTAAATCAAGACTGCACCATGCTAAACAGGAGGCCAAAGACTGGCTACCCACGGAGCGGGGCCCAAATTTGACCCCAGGTTCACCATTTGAACAAACTTGGTAGAGGATCCAAAAGCTGAAAAAAAACAAAAAAAAACAATCTTCTCTTGTAGTTTCAGAGAAGAAGATTTTTAACGGGACACTGTCCGTAACTTTTAGCTTATAAAACACACAATAATTATGTTCGCAAACATTACACACTAAACATTATTGAATATTTACTAATTAAAAGCAAGATTGTCAATCGCGGTACAAAAAAAAGTAAATCCGCTTTGTGCGTTTGAACTCGCAGCCCAAACTAAAATTACACTCGCCGTAATAATAGTGTGCGTGAGCGTAAAGTGGTCGACAACGCTACCGTCTGAGCTAAGCGGGCTATACATATTTCGCAATACATACTGTGGTGAAAACCTAATGCGCTAATGGAAGTCACGTGATCGCAGAAAAGGTAAATATTGTGGGTCCAACTTTATTTACATATAATAATTAAAACTTTTTTTTTCAAACTCACGAATGTATTCCTACATACTTCTTAGGGTCTATCCTCATGTTTTCATGTATACATTTCACTGAATAAAAGTCAGCCAGTTATTTGATTATGCTCAATATCTGCTTACTTACGGACAGTGTCCCTTTAAAGTTCTTCCCTATAACTCTATGTAAAATTGATCCAACAAAGGGGAAAAAACAATAAAAACAACAATATATATTTACGTTAGTGTATTTGGTTATAAAAGTATCGCATGAAAATAAAATATTTTTAGAAAATAAAATAATTTCCATACCTACCTTATATTTTTGGAGCATGTAATAGGAACCAGACATATAATTTCATTTAGCCTAATTGTAAAATTTATATAATCATATTCAATCTACATGCATAATTGCATTCATATACATATTAACACAAATGCAATAGGAAACAAAAAAAATAAAATAAAGTACTCACTTATGTATCAAGAGTTCTCTTTAAAACCGAAAGTTGAAACTCCTTCAAGTCAAGTAATCCCAATATTTAATCTAACCTTCAAAAAAATCAATTAAAAAAATCGCCACATTTAATAATAACATCCAACAAAATCAGTCAAGCAGAAAATCCACACAAAAAGATAACATAATAATCCAGTGACACTTAATAATTATACAAATCATAAAAATATATAAATCTTTATATTAAATTCACACACAGTTGTCAAGTAAAATCAACTACGACTATTGCAACATAGGCATAAACAGGTCTGAACCAAGAAGTGAGGGGAGATTTCAGTATTTCCGTGACTGACATATCTTTAAGTTTATCTTTCAATCACCGATTTGGATGTGTATATAAATCAGTATGCAAAGTGGTAATTGTTATCTACACTGGGAAGTGTGTAGTTTAATTAAATGGGATTTTACGGCCTGTTAAGGCCAAATAACATAATACCTTTGTTGACTGTAACATTATTGGGTGGAAAATTGGATAGGAAAGGTCGGCTTTTTATTTTATTTTTTTTATTTTATTTTGTTTTTTATAAATGAAGATTTCAAGCTTGAGAACAATTAGATACTAATTTATTTGAATGGCTGAAGTGAACCCACTGTGTAAGGCCAGAGTTTTTTTTACTTTTTCGGTTCTCAAACCCTCCGACATCAAAAATTTGCAAAAATGAAAAAAGAAATATATAAAAAAATAAACGTTCAAAAAATGTATTCGTTACTAATTATTTGGCGACCCACTGGTAACCTGGCCAAATCAAGTCATTTGTACAGCAGGAGTAAGTAACACACACACACACATATACAGACATACACATACACACACACACACACACACACACACACAAACACACGAGGGTACTCAGTGACTTGGCAGAAGCCAGAGCAACAAGAGAATAAACCATTAAGGGCACGACAAGAAAGATCAAAGACAAACACCTAGCGCCACTTCCCAACGGGATTTAGGTAGGCGTCATCATAGGGTCCACAGCCTGTGCGGTCATCGCACAATTAAAGAGGAAAGCATAGTGACGAACCGTTATTTTTTGTTTTCACATTCAACTCTATACATTTTGCATTTTTTGTTTTGCTCTTATTTGACCTTGAGGAAGTGAAACTCTGCTAGTGAAGGAACTTTACATACTTATCACTACCTTATTAATGCATGCATTGTGTATATTTTATTGTTTTTGCTAAATTTGGTCATGATAACAATATTTTTAATATTTCGAAAGAAAATAACTTTCTGTTTTCACTCAGCATACTTCCTCTCGCTATACTTTCGTCAAGAACGTTTTTATTTATTTTTTTACTGGAGACACGTTGTGTGAGATTGTAACTTGAAGCCTAAGATAATATAGAGAGTATTGCAACTTTTTAAACTTTCTAAACTGTAAGAAATGCGTATATGCATGCAAGATGATCAACACATTACATGTCAACTGTATATTTGTGCGTATGTTAGATTCTACCATCATTCAAGACGGTAGCTCTATTGTCAATCGTTTTAGTTTTGTGTTATCGTATCTTACCTTTTAGTCATCTTTAAAATCGTTGTTTGTTTTTTATTCGTGCTTTTGGTTGACTGTGGTCCTTGAATTTGCATTACCTGTTCGACTTTTATATCTACTTTTAAAGTGTGCATGTTAAATATTTCGCTGATCATCTGTGTTTTTCTCCTATAAATTATTTGTACATCTGAAGTACGTATCCAATGTCATGTTAGGATCCATTATTTTTAGAATGGATCCTAACATGACATTGTATACGAGAAAATAAATACTTTGTCGTCAATTCTCTATCTTTCGCATGGGACGAAACTCCGAAAAACATAGAGAGTATATTTTATGAATATTTCATTTCCCTTATTAGAGACACATAATACAATCATACTATGTGGACTTGCTATGAAGTTTGTGAAGCACTCATCTTCCTATTAGATAATATTTTCGTCAGGTATGGAACCGCCGTTTATAGACAAATTGTTGGTATCCCTATGGGTACGAACTGTGCCCAACTTGTCGCAGATTTGTTTTTATTTTGCTATGAAAGAGGTTTCATTTGGTCAGTACGATTCTGGATACATCCTGAGATGTTTATTATTTCTTTGTATGTGTTTCTTTTGTTAGTCTCTCTGGATGTGGAGAATTCCTTTTGAATGGATGTAGTTTTGTTTACACTGTCTTGTCTATTTGCGCGCTGAAGACAGGATAATAGCGAGGATTGTGCGCATATAAAATCGATTCAAGCTAACCAGTAGGCCTTATTGCCTACTGACCGTTCAAGTCGGTAAACCTGTCTTCACCACCCTTTCTGTTGTTTTTTGTCTCCTTCATTGTATTTTCAAGTCTTTGTTTGAAGTACAGTGCGGATCTATGATGCCATTGCTGTTGTTTCTATAGGACCCTATATCTCATTTTTCATGATGAGTCTTTCACCAGATATCCAGGCAGATGTTATTGAAGCCTTAAATGACACCTCTCGGTATCTGGATGACATACTGAACATTGACATCCCTTTCTTTCCAACTATGGTTAATCATATATATCCTAAAGAATTTCAAAGCTTATATATCTTATTATAACGCTTCTTTTCTTGATTTAGATCTCTCGAATGAAAATGGTGAAATAATTAGCAAAATCTATGACAAGAGAGATGATTATAATTTTGGTGTAAGTGGTTTAACTTATTCGTTTTTCAAGAGCTTGAACTCGAGTTGAGGACTTTAATATTCGTAATATTTGTATAACTAAAAAGCTACTCAGTCAAGGTTACCGTTACCATAAACTTCGTAAAACCTTTGCAAAATTGTATTATCGTAACCCTGATCTTCTTTCCAAATATAAAAGTAATTTAAGGACTCTTCTGCGACAAGGACTATCACAACCTGACTTCTATGGTGATGTGATTCTTGGTCATGATCACTTTCATACTATCTTTGTTAAACTGGTTAAAAAGTTTATCAAAAGAGGTTATGACCCTATCATTTTGCAACGTACTGCATGCTTGGTGGTGGACGCTTTTACAGTTCGCCACTATGCTTTCCTCTTTAATTGTACGATGACCGGACAGGCTGTGGACCCTATGATGACGCCTACCTAAGGTCCATTGGGACGGTGGCGTTAGGCGTTTGTCTATGATATTTCTTGTCGTGCCCTTAATGGTTTATTCTCTTGTTGCCCTGGCTTCTGCCAAGTCACTGAGTACCCTCATTGGTTAGAGATTAGATCATGGCGGGGATTTCGTTATTTACACTATCCTGTTTTAATGGGATGACAGTTGGGTAAGTGTGAGGTTTGGTGCACCCTAGAACCGGTTTAAACCCCCAGTGGCCTACTTTGCCACTGACCGTTCCAAGGTGGTAGCCCTATTGTCAACCATTTTGTGTTTGTGATGTCGTTTGCATTTATTATTACTTTTGCCTTCTTTTTTGTCTGTTTGCGTGTTTGTTTCTGTGTTGTTTGGTTGACTGTCCTCTTTGAATGCTACTTTCCCTGTCCGATCTTTTTATACTTCTTTCTATCGGCTTCGTTTTGCTTTTTTTAGTATGTATACGATATATTGTGTCATATACCTTTCATAAAAAAATCCATTAAAATGTTTTTAAATGTTTAAGAGAAAATCTGTATTTCTGAGAAGAAATTGCCAAAATCATTCTAAAATAGTATAAAATTCTGCAAATATGAAACAATTTCTCCGAATCTACGTTTATTTCACTTATTCAAACAACAACAAAAAGCTGAATAAATTATTTTATCCGCAATTATGAAAAATTATTTACCTAGTAACATTATATTTATTGTAATCATCCTTGGGTTTAGATCACAGAAAAATGCAAAAATTATGCCAGTTGTTGAAAAGCATATTTAAAAATAAGGATCAATACTCATTTTAAAAGAAATACATTAAGCAATACATATGAGTTATTATGTTTTGATCCACGTGCACACAACAGAAGGCACAGTCCCTTTCTGGATTTTATATATTCCCCCGAGTGTCAGTTACTTTGTTTTGTTCAAATGTTTGATGAAAATGATTATGAAATATACCAAAAAGTCATATGAGATGAAAATTAAACACATCTCAATGGTTTGCAGCATGCACATATTTACTGAACAAATTAAGTTTAGCACCAGTTTTTAGGAACATAGATTAAGACACTAATACTTCAGTCGTAACCTACTGTTTATAAATTTTCTAATAGTTTTAATAAATAACTCATGAAAATTATCATGACAGATAATCTTCCTAAGTTTGTTAATCAGATCTCCATAAAAGATGTGTTGTGATTATGCTCCCTAGTCAGCGGACGTATTTACCACTTCGTTCCAAATACGCGCTGACCTAACCATACACATTCTGTGCTATTGACCTTTTGACCGACCAATCAATGAACCAGGATATTTAACGATCTTACGATACATGACACCATTTTTAATTGGGTGATCGCTGTCACATGTACACTTTGTTACTAAATTTAGAGGTGTTTTCCGACACAGTGATTAAAAAATGGCGTCAGGAGACAGTTTACAATTCGATCGTTGGAAAGCAGTTTTAACTTTACTGTATCGCTAGAGAGTTTAAGTATATTGAATTAAAACCATTTCAAAGGCTACACCGGAATCAGCTTTATTAGTTACAAGTGACGTTTTCGTGTGTTAAGGGATCTTGAAAATGGAGTCGTAGGTCGAAAGACCTTGGAAATTTGATACACATTAAGTATATCCAACATGGCTTCCATGTAAAAATGAAAAGAATGACCCTGAAAACATTAAAGGGTTGAAATAATGTCTTTAGTTATATAAAACCATAAATATGAATGTTTTCATATTATAGCATTGGATGAAAAAAACAACATTTAGAATTGTTTGTGCACTGACCTTAAAAATAGGAAATGTTTATGCGAGCAGTGTAATGTTACAAATTAAAAAGAGAAATCGCTGAAAGTGTTCATTAAAGTTCCATGTATAGCGAAAACTATGTAAATGTTGTGTATTTACTGCCACATAATGTAAGGTAGAATTCCAACCAATATATATGAAAATGTTAACTGAATCTAAATATCAAAGTATTGGAAGAAAGGATTTAAATCAGTTTTAAATTATGTTAGAATTATTTTAAAGGAAGCTACGTTTTGGAAAGGTTACCTATGTTAATATAAGTTCATATCAAGGTTATGGGTTTATATGGCTAATGTTACAAAACGGCAATATTTCATATATTTGCATTACACTGAACAGGAAAGAAATAGTACTGGATAAGGGATATTGAAATTATTTTCATTGATTTCAAACACTTTTTGGAAGTTATATTTATCACAATCCTCGCGTCCTATGTAGAATCAATACTCAAGACTACGGATTATGTACCTTGATGAAGGATAAATACCACGGCCATGGAGGGGATCGTACCTCAATCGTCTTAATCGATAATCCGATACTATACCACTGGCAACACGTCATATAAGCAACATACGGACAAAAAGAATTAGAATCATAGAATGTATAACAGAAATCAACACATACCTATACGTCTGCAAACTTTAAAGAACCATCAATGTAAATTTAGTAAATTGTCGACATCATAGCACTGGTCATCATGGTCATAATACACTTGATATACAGCCTTGGGGCCACTATCTGTACCAGACACAACTGAAGTCACTGTTCCTTGGTACCAGTGCTCAGTGCCATTGTCATCTGCCCAGTTGTGGTTGATTCTGCGCCCCACACATTTTACTTGCAGTTGTCATCTTCTCCTGCAATTTAATCATTTCTGTGAGAATACATGTACATGTGCATAATGAAACATTACATCAATAAAGCAAGTGTTAAAATGACCGAAGGTTTTTATTTCTTCTTAAAGAAAATACTGCACTGAATATCTATACACACAGTAATTAATCTACATAATTATATGAATAGTTAAATGTTTGTCACATTTGAATCAGATGATTTGCCCGGTACATTGTTGTCGCTAGTTGCAGCTGGGGTTCTATCAGATTTTGCCCGACTGTCAGACGGCTCCCTGTCTTCGGATGTCTTATCTTATCTGGTTTCTTCAATACTGCCGTTAATTTACAAAATACTGATGTTATAAATAATTGGAAAGTTCATTTATCATATCACATCTCTTGTTTGCAGCATGATTAAGTCATACATTTATATTAAGAAATACACATTGCTGTCATTGCATGTCAGAATATTATATAACACCACGTAATATTGAAGTTGAAAGTCTGAAGCGTGCTCGTTTTTCAGTTAGTGTGTTGAGTCCAAGAAAAGGATCGTATGATAAAATGGGTAATATCAATGTTTTTTTCGTACTAAATTTCCATGATAGTTTATTGTAATCTTGTGACAGAAAACAAACTTTATGCAAATTATATACATGTACATGTGTACTATCCATAAAAGGAAGTACTACATGCAATTGAATATTTAAACAGTATTTTTTTAATGGGTAATACATTCTTAACATGTTGGTACAGGCTATTATGAAATCAAGATAATCATTGTACATGTACATGTATTCTGCTTTAGCAAAATGACAGTGGTTAACCATATTTTCACATACTAGTTATGAACATTACACAGACAAAAGTGTAACATTCTATACATAAAGTAGTAATTCCACCTAAACATTTGTAATAAAAATGTTCACGCGACTTGACAGCATGTCAACGGACAACGTGATTTCAGTATAACAAGGTCTTTTATACACAGATAAATGTCCTTGACAAACTGGTGTGAGTAAGTTTTCGTGAAGAAAAGGTTAGTATTTACGCGTATAATGATCTTCAGTCTGACCTTGACCTTTATATTTTAATATGGTCATGTCGATGTTCTCATGATGAGTATATATTGAAAGTTTGATTAAGAAATATCAAGAAATGAGAAAGTTATAGCCAACGATAAGTTTTCGTGACGCACGGTCTCATGGACAGGCTGATGGACGGACGAAAAGTGATCCCTATGTAACGCATTTTTCTTCGAAAAGGCGACACAAAAATGCCAGAAATGTGTCCATGGCACACTGATGCCATGGATGCCAAAATCTGCAATTACCCATAAACATCAACAAGCGGAAAACATACAATTTTACGACAAAACATTGGCAATACACGGTCCATATGGACATCTTCACATTGTAGGTAAGCATCCTGTAAAGTTTTCAAAAACTCGGACACTCGGACAGACATGGCGAATGCTATATATACAATTATGCCCCCTCACTATTATGTGTTTGTGGTCAAATAAGTCCAAAATGTGCATAACATCGATTTTGTTCCTGCATATAAATGGGTTAATTTTAATATACAGTATTAATTCTGCCGAAATTGTATTCAGTGTATGCGTTAGTACAATCTGTGTATTTTTACTGAACTTTAGTGATATACAATGTAAATATTGTTAATAAGCAGTAACTGCTTCTTCTGTACATTCAACCCAAAATACCTACCCAGGGTATTGCTGGTTTTCTGATTCCAATGATTGTGTTGTATTTCGGAACAGACAACTCAGGAAGGATATGGGAAAAGTAAAACGCCTTTAACTTTGGAACCATGCTATATGTCCATAAATTTGCATCTCGATGCACTCTTAGAATAACATTGTCAAATGGATTAGTTCTTCGAATTACAAGATCACACCAATTCAAGTATATTTAGCTGTTCTTGCATTTGCTACATGAACTTGTGATATTTTCTCAGGACTAATTCATTCTTGCACATTTGCAAACAGAATTGTTTGTCATTTAAGGCTGCCTCTGTTATCATCGTAACTTTAGTTTGAAGAACATTTTTTATTAAAATCAATCCTCCACTGTCATCGTTCAACTGTACAATTCCATCTGATGAAGCTGCTAAAAATGGGTTGTTTTCATTAATTACTAGACCAGTCAATTTAATGTCTTTTACAATCTTTTCATTCTTGTTTTTTAAGTTCACATATTCCATTCGGGCATTTCTTTCTTCACTGAGTCCTTTCATTGTGAACTTATTACCATTAAAAGTTGTATATAGGAGGCGTTTAGTTAATACATGGCCGTTATTGTTTACATTTCTCGACATAACTTCACCAAAATTTGAGCTTGTTAGTCTTTTCCTTCTTTCCAGTTTCAATTCAGAGCTTTCAGATTGAGAGGTTGTGATTTTTTTCTATGTGTATTATGGCTGTTTTATCCACAACTACCTGTTCTTGGTAGAATTCAGTGCATTTACGTTCCAATTCTGAAGTACTTACATCTTGGGTGTCTACTTAATCATGCTCCCAATAATCTGCCTTTGCTTTTTTACTTTTACCTGTTTTTGTTGTTGTTGCCAGTTTCCTTTTTTCAGTCTTTTAATTCTGTTTGCAGGCGTTTGTTGAGCTTTCTTTGAGGCATGATATTTACTGGCTCTTGTTCTATAAGTATTTATAAAAAAAGGAATCGGGCCTCTTGCCGGTTACCTTTCCGTACACAACTGGAGACTAAGCTGGCCCTTCGACTGACCTTAGTGCGCTGCCATAGCAGCGGGCACAGAATGTTCCCTTAAAACATTTATTGGTCATTTTCCCTCCATCAAATTTGCATCTGATGTGCAACCAGGATTCTGCCAAATTAGACGTGAAATTCCCTAAAAGGCGATCTGCTTTATCTGCCATTCTATTTAATAAATGGAACAAATCTGTCAATAGATCTTTATCCACGTTTCTACACAATATGTCATTCCACCATTTCGTAAATCATCAATTTCTACTTCACTTGGCTCTTTTAACACATCCTGCCAGATGCTACACTGGTCATTTATTATGTCACTTTCTTCAACTTCATTATCTTCACGTTCAGTACTTGTGTTTTTTGAAGATAGTTTACTTTTATGTTTGCAAAAATCAGTGGAACACTGGTCATGAATACCTAAAACGTGTCTGCCACAGTTTTAAATATCCTGACGTAACTTTTGTAATGCTTCTGTTTTGTCTTCTTCTTTGCTCCTCATCTTAATTGCAGCTCCCACACCCATAACTATTCGAAGCCTATTTCCTAATGTCAATTTTCCCTTTCCTTTATACTGAGGCTTTACAAGTTTTTCTTAATTAGTTCTTAGACATTTGCAAGAATGATTGGCACATTCTAACTTTTTTATGTATGGCCCCCATACTGGCACCTGCTGTTTGACTGTCGTATACACACTACTATCATCATCGCCTATCATTTTCATATAGCGGACACCATGTACATTTTCACACTGTAAAAACCATCCAAAAGTACATCGTTTTCCATTGACTGGGCACTGAGGTCCCAATTTTTAAAACACTGGTGCTCAGGAGGATCAACACTTTGTGTCCCAGCTCTGCTGCAAATGTAACACAGTTTATTTTTGATACCAATATGAAGAAGTGTTTTAGACTAGGCTCCAAAAATAACCCCTACATCAGCCATCGCATTATATGTATGTGTATGACTTCGTTTGCACCAGCCATCGTCGCATATTAGTGTCACAGCCAGAAGGCCTTCAAAGTAACTATCAGTGGCATTAGCATGGTCCTTTTCCTCAATTCCAGCCTTTATCATATCATTTTTTCCACCACTCACCAATTTCATTCTCCAGTGCAGTATATGTCTTTTCAGTGTTCCCATTAGTTCATTTAATGATGAGCAGCCCCCGCCTGTTACCATGCTACCCCAAACAGCCCGAACATTTAAGTCCTTTTGCACACCACCAACTGTTACAGTTTCGACATCTGAGCTATTATCAATGTTAAATACATAATTACATCCTTTGCATGTGGCTGAAAAAATACTGGAAAATCCATCTCTTTTCTCACACTGTAGAGTTATGCTTTCACCTCCAGTACCGACAATTTCATTAACATTTTTGCACACAGCACAATGCGACGTAATTTTCATTATTGAACTTTTCAAATTTTCCATATTCACTATTCTATATCCATCTACAACAGGGATTTTTTGTTTTATTAAAAGTATGTTATATCTATTTTTAAGCACTGAAATTTAGTTGCTCTCTTCACACTTAATTTTCTAAGAACGGCTTTCAAATTCTCACTTTTTTGATTTGATAAAGTTTGGCAGTTTTCATTTTACGCAGCATTTCACTTATGTTTTTATTCTTTTTAACTATCCTCTGTATTAAAACTTTACTAAATGCACCTCCTCTTAGCCCAAATTTGGATGACCGGCGTTTATTTTTGTTAGTTCCCATGTTTGTTTTTCACTTTTTATCTCAAAACAACTGTATTTAGCGAATTAAGTCCTGACTGTGAAGCACATGGTAATAAACCACATGCCATGAAAATCATGTGAATTACTCAGCATTACTTTTTTTTATAGATATTAATTTCTTTTATTACTATAACTATCTTTTAATAACAATGCAAACAGAAACATAAACATTACATTTGAAAACAACACAATGAAAATTGTTGTAAATACAATGAATAAAATACATTTGATTTTGGTGTGTGTGGGTGGGTGGGGGGGAGTGGGGTTGAGTGGGGGGGGGGGGGGGAGGTGGGGGTTGGGGGGAAATTTTTTCATGAGAATCACGCATTGATTAGATCAGAAATTTGAAACATATGAATCGCTAAACCTGACTGTAATAAAACTATACCAGAAAAAACAACAACACTTATCAAAACAGAATTATCTACGTCGAACTTTAAAATCGAGACAAAACTGCAACGCCATATTTTTTCGGAAATTGTGACCAGGTTTCGTTTGATGAGCAACACAGCGCACTAAAGAGCTTCGTCATGAAGCCGGGTCCAAGCAGGTGAAGGTCAATCCTCAAGGGAGATAATAAGGAAAACAAAACACAGGAAAATATTAAGACAAAAAATAGTTCCACATCATATCAAAAAAATGAGTGATACAAGTTGCAATAACATAATAATGCCATTGCAAAACTAAAAGAAATCACTTAATATTATATTAAAATTAAAATAATGTTTAAACGTTGAAGTTTAACTGACGTTTCAATTGTTGGCAGGTGTTGACGTACGAATATATAAAGGATGTACTTCGGTCATTTTGAGAAATTTTGTTCAAGTCAGGAAAGCAATAGAAAAACTTTATTTTGAAGATGTTTTCACAGATTTAACGATGATCAAAAGGTATGTTGCTAAAGTTAACATGTGCCACAATGAAATGCCACAATTTTGAGCTTTTATCTCATATCGGTTCATTAAACATATTTATTTTACATCGATTGCGAAACAAGTTATTGCAACTTAGATTAATCACTCTCGATGGCTTCCTGGGTAGAACAACTACTAAGCAATGTGGATTAATTATCTTGCTCAAGGATAAATAAATCGGTTCATTACATACAGGCCTTTTACTGTCATTTTTTCATCGCCGCCATGAGTTTTTCCGTGGATAGTAGGCACTGACCACGTGAGTTTTAGAACAATTTCCTTTTTGGAGTGTTTTACACGCAAATAAACTAGTCTTTGACCCGGTCTGTGTTTATATTAAGATATGTTTCAAACTAATTCGTCAATTTACTCCTTCGTTTGTCTCATTTTCATGCAGAAATATACCTATATTTCGCCTTGCTATTCTCTTCTTACTTTTCTACTTTAAAGTTTTTTTTTTTTTAAATATTTCACTGTCAAAAATGATTTAGCAATGCCGTGTACTAGTTGGGCAATGACCCACTTTAAATTTAACAAAAACTGAAATAGTGGATATTTTGGCAGCTTTATTGATTTTGCCAGTTTAAATAACCTTAAGTGACATTTATCGGAATGGAAAATAAATGCGTGTATTCGAGTCCATAGGTGTTTGTTTGGTTTGCAATTTGGTGAGATATGCTGCAGAGCGTTGTCTACACAAGCAGAACGTTATATGCATAGCCTTTGATGCAGTACACACATCCGTTTCATGGTAAGATCATAATGACATAATCTCTCTTTGTGTATTTCCTCTACTGATGTGATATTATTGTATACATGTTAATTGTAATGTGTCTCATTGACACTGCCACCATCCGTCTTTAGCCTTTTCAACTGAGTACATGTGCAGGTGCCCTAGTTGGATAGGGATTTAATTATAAAACAGTGTCGCCTATTTTCTGTTTATCTAATTAGGAAGTGTCTCCTCGTCCGGGCCGGACGGACGAGGAGACAAATAATGTTCCTGTCCGGGCCCGTAAGGGTATCTTTGTCTATGTGATGTTCATGTTACATCCATGTATTCATATGTATCCTTGTTTTAAATAAATAAATACATAATTATGCGTTATCATTGCTTGCTTTTTCGAATATGTATTACTTTGACATTGATTGCTAGATTACAAATCACAGATAAGGTCTACATTCTGTGTATAAATATAATGGTTGAGGAGGGAGGGATGTCAGCGTCTGTATCAGATAAGAGTGATGACAATGCTATTGGATAAAACTTTAGCCCCAACCTTATGTAGAGTTCCTTCCCTTGAAAAAGCCGATACAACGGGTTACAAATATAACATTTCAAATCAGTAGCCTTGCTCTTAAGAATGAACCGAGGAGACAAACCACTTAGTTATCCCCGTACGGGCCCGGACGAGGAGACACTTCCATCTTATTAAAGAAAGTTAGCCGTGTGTCACCGTTCCCTTGCAATTGTAATCAAAGACATTTCCCCTGGTGTCACCATCCCATAATTCCCCTTTCATATACCAGTATAGAGATTATTTAACTGCTGGTACTGATTATAGGTAAATCCTTCACGAGATGGTGGACGTGTGGTTCTGTTCATGGATGAAAGTATACAAGTGAGTGAAAAAAACAAAACACACCTACCATCGAGTGAGAGAGTTCCTATAATCAAACCTACCAGTTAAATAATCTATTTATTGCATTTTAAATTATCAGTTTATGTATGCTTTTAACCGACATTATTCGCTTTAATGAACATAATCGGCTAATGTATTGCAGTTATTATGTGGCATTGTGCCACTGTCCCCGTGCACATATATCATTTATTGCAGTTATAATGTGCCACTGTCCCCGTGCGCATATATCATATACTGCAGTTATTATGTGCAACTGTCCCCGTGCGCATATATCATGTATTTCAGTTGTTATGTACCACCGTCCCCTTGCAGATATTTCAAGTATTGCAGTTATTATGTGCCACTGTCCCCGTGCACATATATCATATATTGTAGTTAGTATGTGGCATTGTGCCACTGTCCCCTTGCACAGATATCATGTATTGCAGTTAGTTTGTGGCATTGGGCCACTGTCCCCGTGCACATATATCATGTATTGTAGTTAGTATGTGGCATTGTGCCACAGTCCCCTTGCACAGATATCATGTATTGCAGTTAGTTTGTGGCATTGTGCCACTGTCCCCTTGCACATATATCATGTATTGCAGTTAGTATGTGGCATTGTGCCACTGTCCCCGTGCACATATATCATGTATTGCAGTTATTATGTGGCATTGTCCCCGTGCACATGTATCATGTATTGCAGTTAGTATGTGGCATTGTGCCACTGTCCCCGTGCACATATATCATGTATTGCAGTTATTATGTGCCACTGTCCCCATGCACATATATCATGCATTGTAGTTATGTGCCACTGTCCCCATGCACATATATCATGTATTGCAGTTATTATGTGGCATTGTGCCACTGTCCCCATGCACATATATCATGTATTGCAGTTAGTATGTGGCATTGGGCCACTGTCCCCGTGCACATATATCATGTATTGCAGTTAGTATGTGGCATTGGGCCACTGTCCCCGTGCACATATATCATGTATTGCAGTTAGTATGTGGCATTGTGCCACTGTCCCCGTGCACATATATCATGTATTGCAGTTAGTATGTGGCATTGGGCCACTGTCCCCGTGCACATATATCATGTATTGCAGTTAGTTTGTGGCATTGTGCCACTGTCCCCGTGCACATATATCATGTATTGCAGTTAGTATGTGCCACTGTCCCCGTGCACATATATCATGTATTGCAGTTAGTTTGTGGCATTGTGCCACTGTCCCCGTGCACATATATCATGTATTGCAGTTAGTATGTGCCACTGTCCCCGTGCACATATATCATGTATTGCAGTTAGTATGTGGCATTGTGCCACTGTCCTCGTGCACATATATCATGTATTGCAGTTAGTATGTGGCATTGGGCCACTGTCCCCGTGCACATATATCATGTATTGCAGTTAGTATGTGGCATTGTGCCACTGTCCCCTTGCACATATATCATGTATTGCAGTTAGTTTGTGGCCTTGTGCCTCTGTCCCCGTGCACATATATCATGTATTGCAGTTAGTTTGTGGCATTGTGCCACTGTACCCGTGCACATATATCATGTATTGCAGTTAGTATGTGGCATTGTGCCACTGTCCCCTTGCACATATATCATGTATTGCAGTTAGTATGTGGCATTGTGCCACTGTCCCCGTGCACATGTATCATGTATTGCAGTTAGTATGTGCCACTGTCCCCGTGCACATATATCATGTATTGCAGTTAGTTTGTGGCATTGTGCCACTGTCCCCTTGCACATATATCATGTATTGCAGTTAGTATGTGGCATTGTGCCACTGTCCCCTTGCACATATAGCATGTATTGCAGTTAGTATTTACCACTGTCCCCGTGCACATATATCATGTATTGCAGTTAGTATGTGGCATTGTGCCACTGTCCCCTTGCACATATATCATGTATTGCAGTTAGTATGTGGCATTGGGCCACTGTCCCCGTGCACATATATCATGTATTGCAGTTAGTATGTGGCATTGTGCCACTGTCCTCGTGCACATATATCATGTATTGCAGTTAGTATGTGGCATTGGGCCACTGTCCCCGTGCACATATATCATGTATTGCAGTTAGTATGTGCCACTGTCCCCGTGCACATATATCATGTATTGCAGTTAGTATGTGGCATTGTGCCACTGTCCCCGTGCACATATATCATGTATTGCAGTTAGTATGTGCCACTGTCCCCGTGCACATATATCATGTATTGCAGTTAGTATGTGGCATTGTGCCACTGTCCCCGTGCACATATAGCATGTATTGCAGTTAGTATTTGCCACTGTCCCCGTGCACATATATCATGTATTGCAGTTAGTATGTGGCATTGTGCCACTGTCCCCTTGCACATATATCATGTATTGCAGTTAGTATGTGGCATTGGGCCACTGTCCCCGTGCACATATATCATGTATTGCAGTTAGTATGTGCCACTGTCCCCGTGCACATATATCATGTATTGCAGTTAGTATGTGGCATTGTGCCACTGTCCCCGTGCACATATATCATGTATTGCAGTTAGTATGTGGCATTGTGCCACTGTCCCCTTGCACATATATCATGTATTGCAGTTAGTATGTGGCATTTGGCCACTGTCCCCGTGCACATATATCATGTATTGCAGTTAGTATGTGCCACTGTCCCCGTGCACATATATCATGTATTGCAGTTAGTATGTGGCATTGTGCCACTGTCCCCGTGCACATATATCATGTATTGCAGTTAGTATGTGCCACTGTCCCCGTGCACATATATCATGTATTGCAGTTAGTATGTGGCATTGTGCCACTGTCCCCTTGCACATATAGCATGTATTGCAGTTAGTATTTGCCACTGTCCCCGTGCACATATATCATGTATTGCAGTTAGTATGTGGCATTGTGCCACTGTCCCCTTGCACATATAGCATGTATTGCAGTTAGTATTTGCCACTGTCCCCGTGCACATATATCATGTATTGCAGTTAGTATGTGGCATTGTGCCACTGTCCCCTTGCACATATATCATGTATTGCAGTTAGTATGTGCCACTGTCCCCGTGCACATATATCATGTATTGCAGTTAGTATGTGGCATTGTGCCACTGTCCCCGTGCACATGTATCATGTATTGCAGTTAGTATGTGGCATTGTGCCACTGTCCTCGTGCACATATATCATGTATTGCAGTTAGTATGTGGCATTGGGCCACTGTCCCCGTGCACATATATCATGTATTGCAGTTAGTATGTGCCACTGTCCCCGTGCACATATATCATGTATTGCAGTTAGTATGTGGCATTGTGCCACTGTTCCCGTGCACATATATCATGTATTGCAGTTAGTATGTGCCACTGTCCCCGTGCACATATATCATGTATTGCAGTTAGTATGTGGCATTGTGCCACTGTCCATGGCACATATATCATGTATTGCAGTTAGTATGTGCCACTGTCCCCGTGCACATATATCATGTATTGCAGTTAGTATGTGGCATTGTGCCACTGTCCCCGTGCACATATATCATGTATTGCAGTTAGTATGTGGCATTGTGCCACTGTCCCCTTGCACATATAGCATGTATTGCAGTTAGTATTTGCCACTGTCCCCGTGCACATATATCATGTATTGCAGTTAGTATGTGGCATTGTGCCACTGTCCCCTTGCACATATATCATGTATTGCAGTTAGTATGTGCCACTGTTCCCGTGCACATATATCATGTATTGCAGTTAGTATGTGGCATTGTGCCACTGTCCCCTTGCACATATAGCATGTATTGCAGTTAGTATTTGCCACTGTCCCCGTGCACATATATCATGTATTGCAGTTAGTATGTGGCATTGTGCCACTGTCCCCGTGCACATATATCATGTATTGCAGTTAGTATGTGGCATTGTGCCACTGTCCCCTTGCACATATAGCATGTATTGCAGTTAGTATTTGCCACTGTCCCCGTGCACATATATCATGTATTGCAGTTAGTATGTGGCATTGTGCCACTGTCCCCTTGCACATATATCATGTATTGCAGTTAGTATGTGCCACTGTCCCCGTGCACATATATCATGTATTGCAGTTAGTATGTGGCATTGTGCCACTGTCCTCGTGCACATGTATCATGTATTGCAGTTAGTATGTGGCATTGGGCCACTGTCCCCGTGCACATATATCATGTATTGCAGTTAGTATGTGGCATTGTGCCACTGTCCTCGTGCACATGTATCATGTATTGCAGTTAGTATGTGGCATTGTGCCACTGTCCTCGTGCACATATATCATGTATTGCAGTTAGTATGTGGCATTGTGCCACTGTCCTCGTGCACATATATCATGTATTGCAGTTAGTATGTGGCATTGGGCCACTGTCCCCGTGCACATGTATCATGTATTGCAGTTAGTATGTGGCATTGTGCCACTGTCCTCGTGCACATATATCATGTATTGCAGTTAGTATGTGGCATTGTGCCACTGTCCTCGTGCACATATATCATGTATTGCAGTTAGTATGTGGCATTGTGCCACTGTCCTCGTGCACATGTATCATGTATTGCAGTTAGTATGTGGCATTGTGCCACTGTCCTCGTGCACATATATCATGTATTGCAGTTAGTATGTGGCATTGTGCCACTGTCCTCGTGCACATATATCATGTATTGCAGTTAGTATGTGGCATTGTGCCACTGTCCCCGTGCACATGTATCATGTATTGCAGTTAGTATGTGGCATTGTGCCACTGTCCTCGTGCACATATATCATGTATTGCAGTTAGTATGTGGCATTGGGCCACTGTCCCCGTGCACATATATCATGTATTGCAGTTAGTATGTGCCACTGTCCCCGTGCACATATATCATGTATTGCAGTTAGTATGTGGCATTGTGCCACTGTCCCCGTGCACATATATCATGTATTGCAGTTAGTATGTGCCACTGTCCCCGTGCACATATATCATGTATTGCAGTTAGTATGTGGCATTGTGCCACTGTCCCCTTGCACATATATCATGTATTGCAGTTAGTATGTGCCACTGTCCCCGTGCACATATATCATGTATTGCAGTTAGTATGTGGCATTGTGCCACTGTCCCCGTGCACATGTATCATGTATTGCAGTTAGTATGTGGCATTGTGCCACTGTCCTCGTGCACATATATCATGTATTGCAGTTAGTATGTGGCATTGGGCCACTGTCCCCGTGCACATATATCATGTATTGCAGTTAGTATGTGGCATTGTGCCACTGTCCTCGTGCACATGTATCATGTATTGCAGTTAGTATGTGGCATTGTGCCACTGTCCTCGTGCACATATATCATGTATTGCAGTTAGTATGTGGCATTGTGCCACTGTCCCCGTGCACATGTATCATGTATTGCAGTTAGTATGTGGCATTGTGCCACTGTCCTCGTGCACATATATCATGTATTGCAGTTAGTATGTGGCATTGGGCCACTGTCCCCGTGCACATATATCATGTATTGCAGTTAGTATGTGCCACTGTCCCCGTGCACATATATCATGTATTGCAGTTAGTATGTGGCATTGTGCCACTGTCCCCGTGCACATATATCATGTATTGCAGTTAGTATGTGCCACTGTCCCCGTGCACATATATCATGTATTGCAGTTAGTATGTGGCATTGTGCCACTGTCCCCTTGCACATATAGCATGTATTGCAGTTAGTATTTGCCACTGTCCCCGTGCACATATATCATGTATTGCAGTTAGTATGTGGCATTGTGCCACTGTCCCCTTGCACATATATCATGTATTGCAGTTAGTATGTGCCACTGTCCCCGTGCACATATATCATGTATTGCAGTTAGTATGTGGCATTGTGCCACTGTCCCCGTGCACATGTATCATGTATTGCAGTTAGTATGTGGCATTGTGCCACTGTCCTCGTGCACATATATCATGTATTGCAGTTAGTATGTGGCATTGGGCCACTGTCCCCGTGCACATATATCATGTATTGCAGTTAGTATGTGCCACTGTCCCAGTGCACATATATCATGTATTGCAGTTAGTATGTGGCATTGTGCCACTGTTCCCGTGCACATATATCATGTATTGCAGTTAGTATGTGCCACTGTCCCCGTGCACATATATCATGTATTGCAGTTAGTATGTGGCATTGTGCCACTGTCCCCGTGCACATATATCATGTATTGCAGTTAGTATGTGCCACTGTCCCCGTGCACATATATCATGTATTGCAGTTAGTATGTGGCATTGTGCCACTGTCCCCGTGCACATATATCATGTATTGCAGTTAGTATGTGGCATTGGGCCACTGTCCCCGTGCACATATATCATGTATTGCAGTTAGTTTGTGGCATTGTGCCACTGTCCCCGTGCACATATATCATGTATTGCAGTTAGTATGTGGCATTGTGCCACAGTCCCCGAGCACATATATCATGTATTGCAGTTAGTATGTGCCACTGTCCCCGTGCACATATATCATGTATTGCAGTTAGTATGTGCCACTGTCCCCGTGCACATATATTATGTATTGCAGTTAGTTTGTGGCATTGTGCCACTGTCCCCGTGCACATATATCATGTATTGCAGTTATTATGTGGCATTGGGCCACTGTCCCCGTGCACATGTATCATGTATTGCAGTTAGTATGTGGCATTGTGCCACTGTCCCCGTGCACATATATCATGTATTGCAGTTAGTATGTGGCATTGGGCCACTGTCCCCGTGCACAGATATCATGTATTGCAGTTAGTTTGTGGCATTGTGCCACTGTCCCCGTGCACATATATCATGTATTGCAGTTAGTTTGTGGCATTGTGCCACTGTACCCGTGCACATATATCATGTATTGCAGTTATTATGTGGCATTGGGCCACTGTCCCCGTGCACATGTATCATGTATTGCAGTTAGTATGTGCCACTGTCCCCGTGCACATATATCATGTATTGCAGTTAGTATGTGGCATTGGGCCACTGTCCCCGTGCACATGTATCATGTATTGCAGTTAGTATGTGCCACTGTCCCCGTGCACATATATCATGTATTGCAGTTAGTATGTGCCACTGTCTCCGTGCACATGTATCATGTATTGCAGTTAGTATGTGCCACTGTCCCCGTGCACATGTATCATGTATTGCAGTTAGTTTGTGGCATTGTGCCACTGTCCCCGTGCACATGTATCATGTATTGTAGTTAGTATGTGGCATTGTGCCACTGTCCCCGTGCACATATATCATGTATTGCAGTTAGTATGTGGCAGTGTGCCACTGTCCCCGTGCACATATATCATGTATTGCAGTTAGTATGTGGCATTGTGCCACTGTCCCCGTGCACATATATCATGTATTGCAGTTAGTATGTGGCATTGGGCCACTGTCCCCGTGCACATGTATCATGTATTGCAGTTAGTATGTGCCACTGTCCCCGTGCACATATATCATGTATTGCAGTTAGTATGTGCCACTGTCCCCGTGCACATGTATCATGTATTGCAGTTAGTATGTGCCACTGTCCCCGTGCACATATATCATGTATTGCAGTTAGTTTGTGGCATTGTGCCACTGTCCCCGTGCACATATATCATGTATTGCAGTTAGTATGTGGTATTGTGCCACTGTCCCCGTGCACATATATCATGTATTGCAGTTAGTATGTGGCATTGGGCCACTGTCTCCGTGCACATGTATCATGTATTGCAGTTAGTATGTGCCACTGTCCCCGTGCACATATATCATGTATTGCAGTTAGTATGTGGCATTGTGCCACTGTCCCCGTGCACATATATCATGTATTGTAGTTAGTATGTGCCACTGTCCCCGTGCACATATATCATGTATTGTAGTTAGTATGTGCCACTGTCCCCGTGCACATGTATCATGTATTGCAGTTATTATGTGGCATTGTGCCACTGTCCCCGTGCACATATATCATGTATTGCAGTTAGAATGTGGCATTGTGCCACTGTCCCCGTGCACATATATCATGTATTGTAGTTAGTATGTGCCACTGTCCCCGTGCACATGTATCATGTATTGCAGTTATTATGTGGCATTGTGCCACTGTCCCCGTGCACATATATCATGTATTGCAGTTAGAATGTGGCATTGTGCCACTGTCCCCGTGCACATATATCATGTATTGCAGTTATTATGTGGCATTGTGCCACTGTCCCCGTGCACATATATCATGTATTGCAGTTAGAATGTGGCATTGTGCCACTGTCCCCGTGCACATATATCATGTATTGCAGTTAGAATGTGGCATTGTGCCACTGTCCCCGTGCACATATATCATGTATTGCAGTTAGTATGTGGCATTGTGCCACTGTCCCCGTGCACATATATCATGTATTGCAGTTAGAATGTGGCATTGTGCCACTGTCCCCGTGCACATATATCATGTATTGCAGTTAGTTTGTGGCATTGTGCCACTGTCCCCGTGCACATATATCATGTATTGCAGTTAGTTTGTGGCATTGTGCCACTGTCCCCGTGCACATATATCATGTATTGCAGTTAGTTTGTGGCATTGTGCCACTGTCCCCGTGCACATATATCATGTATTGCAGTTAGTTTGTGCCACTGTCCCCGTGCACATATATCATGTATTGCAGTTAGTATGTGGCATTGGGCCACTGTCCCCGTGCACATGTATCATGTATTGCAGTTAGTATGTGCCACTGTCCCCGTGCACATATATCATGTATTGCAGTTATTATGTGGCATTGTGCCACTGTCCCCGTGCACATATATCATGTATTGCAGTTAGTATGTGGCATTGTGCCACTGTCCCCGTGCACATGTATCATGTATTGCAGTTAGTATGTGGCATTGTGCCACTGTCCCCTTGCACAGATATCATGTATTGCAGTTAGTATGTGCCACTGTCCCCATGCACATGTATCATGTATTGCAGTCATTATGTGCCACTGTCCCCTTGCACAGATATCATGTATTGCAGTTAGTTTGTGGCATTGTGCCACTGTTCCCGTGCACATGTATCATGTATTGCAGTCATTATGTGCCACTGTCCCCGTGCACATATATCATGTATTGCAGTTAGTTTGTGGCATTGTGCCACTGTTCCCGTGCACATATATCATGTATTGCAGTTAGTATGTGGCATTGTGCCACTGTCCCGTGCACATATATCATGTATTGCAGTTAGTATGTGGCATTGTGCCACTGTCCCCGTGCACATATATCATGTATTGCAGTTAGTATGTGCCACTGTCCCCATGCACATGTATCATGTATTGCAGTCATTATGTGCCACTGTCCCCGTGCACAGATATCATGTATTGCAGTTATTTTGTGGCATTGTGCCACTGTCCCCGTGCACATGTATCATGTATTGCAGTCATTATGTGCCACTGTCCCCGTGCACATATATCATGTATTGCAGTTAGTTTGTGGCATTGTGCCACTGTCCCCGTGCACATGTATCATGTATTGCAGTCATTATGTGCCACTGTCCCCGTGCACATATATCATGTATTGCAGTTAGTTTGTGGCATTGTGCCACTGTCCCCGTGCACATATATCATGTATTGCAGTTAGTATGTGCCACTGTCCCATGCACATGTATCATGTATTGCAGTCATTATGTGCCACTGTCCCCGTGCACAGATATCATGTATTGCAGTTATTTTGTGGCATTGTGCCACTGTCCCGTGCACATGTATCATGTATTGCAGTCATTATGTGCCACTGTCCCCGTGCACATATATCATGTATTGCAGTTAGTTTGTGGCATTGTGCCACTGTCCCCGTGCACATATATCATGTATTGCAGTTAGTATGTGGCATTGTGCCACTGTCCCCGTGCACATATATCACGTATTGCAGTTATTATGTGCCACTGTCCCCGTGCACATATATCATGTATTGCAGTTATTTTGTGGCATTGTGCCACTGTCCCCGTGCACATATATCACGTATTGCAGTTATTATGTGCCACTGTCCCCGTGCACATATATCACGTATTGCAGTTATTATGTGCCACTGTCCCCGTGCACATATATCATGTATTGCAGTTAGTTTGTGGCATTGTGCCACTGTCCCCGTGCACATATATCACGTATTGCAGTTATTATGTGCCACTGTCCCCGTGCACATATATCACGTATTGCAGTTATTATGTGCCACTGTCCCCGTGCACATATATCATGTATTGCAGTTAGTTTGTGGCATTGTGCCACTGTCCCCGTGCACATATATCATGTATTGCAGTTAGTATGTGGCATTGTGCCACTGTCCCCGTGCATATATATCATGTATTGCAGTCATTATGTGCCACTGTCCCCGTGCACAGATATCATGTAATGCAGTTATTTTGTGGCATTGTGCCACTGTCCCCGTGCACATATATCATGTATTGCAGTTAGTATGTGGCATTGGGCCACTGTCCCCGTGCACATATATCATGTATTGCAGTAATTATGTGCCACTGTCCCCGTGTACATATATCATGCATTGTAGTTATGTGCCACTGTCCTCGAACACATATATCATGTATTGCAGTTAGTTTGTGGCATTGGGCACTGTCCCCGTGCACATGTATTATGTATTGCAGTTAGTATGTGGCATTGTGCCACTGTCCCCTTGCACATATATTATGTATTGCAGTTAGTTTGTGGCAGTGTGCCACTGTCCCCTTGCACATATATTATGTATTGCAGTTAGTATGTGGCAGTGTGCCACTGTCCCCGTGCACATATATCATGTATTGCAGTTAGTTTGTGGCAGTGTGCCACTGTCCCCTTGCACATATATTATGTATTGCAGTTAGTATGTGGCAGTGTGCCACTGTCCCCGTGCACATATATCATGTATTGCAGTTAGTATGTGGCAGTGTGCCACTGTCCCCGTGCACATATATCATGTATTGCAGTTAGTTTGTGGCAGTGTGCCACTGTCCCCTTGCACATATATTATGTATTGCAGTTAGTATGTGGCAGTGTGCCACTGTCCCCGTGCACATATATCATGTATTGCAGTTAGTTTGTGGCAGTGTGCCACTGTCCCCTTGCACATATATTATGTATTGCAGTTAGTATGTGGCAGTGTGCCACTGTCCCCGTGCACATATATCATGTATTGCAGTTAGTATGTGGCAGTGTGCCACAGTCCCCGTGCACATATATCATGTATTGCAGTTAGTATGTGGCAGTGTGCCACTGTCCCGTGCACATATATCATGTATTGCAGTTAGTATGTGGCATTGTACAACTGTCCCTTTGCGCATATATCATGTATTGCAGTTAGTTTGTGGCATTGTGCCACTGTCCCCGTGCACATATATCATGTATTGCAGTTAGTTTGTGGCATTGGGCCACTGTCCCCGTGTACATATATCATGTATTGCAGTAATTATGTGCCACTGTCCCCGTGCACATATATCATGCATTGTAGTTATGTGCCACTGTCCTCGGGCACATATATCATGTATTGCAGTTAGTTTGTGGCATTTGGCCACTGTCCCCGTGCACATGTATCATGTATTGCAGTTAGTTTGTGGCATTGGGCCACTGTTCCCGTGCACATATATCATGTATTGCAGTTATTTTGTGGCATTGTGCCACTGTCCCCGTGCACATATATCATGTATTGCAGTTAGTATGTGCCACTGTCCCCGTGCACAGATATCATGCATTGTAGTTATGTGCCACTGTCCCCGTGCACATATATCATGCATTGTAGTTATGTGCCACTGTCCTCGGGCACATATATCATGTATTGCAGTTAGTATGTGGCATTGTGCCACTGTCCCCGTGCACATGTATCATGTATTGCAGTTAGTATGTGGCATTGTGCCACTGTCCCCGTGCACATATATCATGTATTGCAGTTAGTATGTGGCATTGGGCCACTGTCCCCGTGCACATGTATCATGTATTGCAGTTAGTATGTGGCATTGTGCCACAGTCCCCGTGCACATATATCATGTATTGCAGTTAGTTTGTGGCATTGTGCCACTGTCCCTGTGCACATATATCATGTATTGCAGTTATTATGTGCCACTGTCCCCGTGCACATATATCATGTATTGCAGTTAGTATGTGGCATTGTGCCACTGTCCCCGTGCACATATATCATGTATTGCAGTTAGTTTGTGGCATTGTGCCACTGTCCCTGTGCACATATATCATGTATTGCAGTTATTATGTGCCACTGTCCCCGTGCACATATATCATGTATTGCAGTTAGTATGTGGCATTGTGCCACTGTCCCCGTGCACATATATCATGTATTGCAGTTAGTATGTGGCATTGTGCCACAGTCCCCGTGCACATGTATCATGTATTGCAGTTAGTATGTGGCATTGTACCACTGTCCCTTTGCGCATATATCATGTATTGCAGTTAGTATGTGGCAGTGTGCCACTGTCCCCGTGCACATATATTATGTATTGCAGTTAGTATGTGGCAGTGTGCCACTGTCCCCGTGCACATATATTATGTATTGCAGTTAGTATGTGGCAGTGTGCCACTGTCCCCGTGCACGTATATTATGTATTGCAGTTAGTATGTGCCACTGTACCCGTGCGCATATATCATATACTTCAGTTATTATGTGTCACCGTCCTTTTGCGCATATATCATATATTGCAGATTATGTGCCACCGTCCTCTTGCGCATATATATCATATATTGCAGTTATAAAATAACTATGCCTATACCGGTGTGGATGTCCTATCGGTTATATGGCGGAGGGACTATAAACCTGAGAACTGCACACACACCCAGAGAGAAAGTTAGCCCTGTGCGACTGTTCCCTTCACATACATAACTTGTAATTTGTATCATGGTTGTAAAAGAATGCTTCCTTATAGAGAAAAAAATTACTGACATCCCACTGGGAGAAATTGCAAGGATACCACATCTGATCCCAGATCTGGTTTAACTGGTATTCCCACTTACATTTAAATATGAATGGGATCCTTTAACATATTAAAAGTATATTTAAGACTTTCAAAATTGAATGTGAATTAATTAATAACATTTATAGGAAACAACCATTCTGATTAAATGGACATCAAGTTAAAACAAACACTGTACACTTTGTTCTTAATATAAGACACATGCTTAGAACAATTGTTGTTATGTAATTATGGAATAAACCCATTCCACATGACAATACATACAAATATAATAATCATTATTTTTAAAAAATTGGAGTATTTGTTTTAAAGTATGCTGTAGCTATCCTGCCAACAAGAGCTAAATTTTACGTTAAAACGGTGTACACATGTTGTAAAAGTTAGCTCTTGTTGGCAGGATAGCCTACTTTAAAACAAATACTCCAAATGTTCTCGGTACCCAAGTGTAAATTTCTATGTAGCCTTCCTATCTTTTTGGGGAGGCTTTAAATGACCTCATTTTTACACTCCTGTATTAATGTATGTGAAATAAAGTATTTTAAACAGATATATCTCAAATAACAAAAACTATTTCCTGACTAATTGGCAATTGATACAACTTTGGTAAACTTTTAGCGAGACAAACATTTCTTCTTTATTGCACCCAATTATAACCGGAAGCTTCCTAGGGCTATCACTTTCTCACTTCAGATGTGTTTCAAAATAGTTTTACCTCTATTTGGCGGCATACCCCAGGGATTAGACTACTGATGACACCAAGGAAGGGTACACAACCCGGTACATATAGGGTTATTTGATATTGAGTATAGTGGTAGATCCTGTTTCTCCTAGTGGTGGGAATTAAAATTTGTCTGAGAATCTCCCCCATACCCACCCCTCCCCTCCCGAAACACATTTTCAAAATCATAAAAAATACTTTTTTTGCCAATTTCGGTTTGATTTATGTTGGATTATTTTCCCTGTCAAAAAAGCAGAACAAAACATTTATCTCAAAAAAATGCAGGCTTTATCTATTTATTTTAATCCTTTACACCAACCATGCATCAGGACCTTGTTAGGATACTGCAAGTGCCACAGACTGCCATTACGATAGTATTGACTAAAAGGATAGAGACAAAAAGAGATAGTGTTATCGTATATGTATGTCACAGGGCTAGAAAAATGTGGAGCCAGACCGGGACTACCGTTCCGATGCTTTACCGACTGAGCTAACCGGCCAGACAATGCAACATCCATCTACCTGTTAGATATCCATAAACCGTGACACACTCCCCCTACAGACTGAAATTCGTCCTCGAATTTCCATGGGTACAGAGAATCATTTGCATGTTTCTCGAAGTTTACTCAGTCACGGTCCCCCGTTAGGCGCCAAATGTCACAGGGCTCGACAAATATGCAGCCAGACCGGGGCTCGAACCCGGGACCTTCGGACTACCGTTCCGATGCTCTACCGACTGAGCTAGCCGGCCGGACAATGCAACATCAATCTACCTGTTAGATATCCATAACCGTGACACACTCCCCGTACAGACTGAAATTCGTCTTCGAATTTCCATGGGTAAAGAGAATCATTTGCATGTTTCTCGAAGTTTACTCAGTCACGGTTCCCCGTTGGGCGCCAAATGTCACAGGGCTAGAAAAATGCGCAGCCAGACCGGGGCTCGAACCCGGGACCTTCGGACTACCGTTCCGATGCTCTACCGACTGAGCTAACCGGCCAGACAATGCAACATCAATCTACCTGTTAGATATCCATAATTACTCAATAACTTACATAAATATGAAAGGGCTTTACTATATATTTATACTTTAACCTATCTCTTCTTCTCTGTATACAACGTCTAGGCACAGGCATTAATTACAATAGTACACAAGGATAGAGAGAAGAAGATATAGTGTTACGGTTATATGTATATTGTATAGGCATATATTCATAATACTATCTCTTCGCCTATCCTTCTAGGCCTATATACGTATACTATAACTCTATCTCTTCCACGCTCCATACGTCTAGGCACACACATTCTTCTTCTCTATATCCTTCTCCGAATTAACTAAATACTATAACAATGCCTCTTCTTCTCTCTATCATTATGTACTATATATCGTAATGAATGCCAATGCTTCAAGAGTGGTACTATCGTTGTAAATAGGTATAGCCTAGAAGGATAGAGGGAAAAAGAGATCTTGTCTTCCCCGTGCTTGCAATCAGGACTGTTATTCATTCCGATCTTTGGCGATCGCTGAGCCCGATATTTACAGATACTCAAATACTTTTGGTTTCTTACTTTAATTTCGAATAGGTGGTTCCTCTTCTCCAGCCTTTTAAGGTTCTTAGTAGTGTTTATTCCCCTTAGTATATGTTGTCTGCTTTTTAATTTAGTCGTTTGACTGTCACCTGTGATATATAGGCTTCATATTAACCTCTGCTACTAGCTAACTTCTATTTTTTTTATTTCGCCTATTGTTTTCTCGTTTAGGGCAACGCGTTTTGTATAGTTCACTAACGTCTCAATCAAACCGAGACTGCAATATTTTTTGTATACATCGTATTCGACGATATCCAAATTTCTCCTTTCATACTTTTTTGTCTTCATATATTTACTATTAAAAATAAAATTCTTTGCAATTATTTTAAATGGTATAAAATTAAATATATTAAAATGAATCGAATTAAATCGATATGTTTTACTTTGACAGCTTAACAGTGAAACTTCCCAACTTTTGTAAGCACTTAGCAAATTACAGCTCTTTAGTGTAGTAATCGTTTCCAGTTCAATTCTGTTTTTGATGATGATTTCTACATTGATAAGTAGATTTATTTAAATGTTCAAATACATTTCTTATAAGTATGTTAACAGAGTTTAACATTGGTGAAACCACAAAAACACCCGGCATAATAATCACTACAAAATCTTAGCGAATCATATACTACACTGAATAGTCGATAATGATGTTCTTACTGTTCAGACATGTAACTTACCATATGCGAGGAATAGTTATTTGGGATTGGTAAATTCATGTTCACTAAATGAGGATAACATAAGGTAAATGTATTTTGTTTAGTATCTGAAGCGAGAAAATTTCGAATATTTCGGAATGTAGAGAAAATGTAATTTGTAGACACATCGATTGCCACTGTACTTTATTAAATAATTTTCCCACGTACAAACAGATTTGAATGAGTGTCTCTAAATTATTGCATACTTCCTTAACTGTGGTGTTTTTAAAGTCATATATGTTTAAACAAACTCAAAACAGATAAACAACAACAACAATAACAACAAAACAACTATTTTAACCTGATTGTTCTTGTTAAGAGTTGTTGCAGCAAAAGTCAAATAGGTATTCACAGATTGCGGATCATCAACAGTTTCTGTTCGGCTTTTATACCTACTTGTGTAATTCAATTTAAAATGCTACTTGTTACTTACTGGCCCTTTTGGGATCAAGAAACCAATCTGTAACCCGTTTAAGCCAGTGCTAGTGGGATTGAGAGGTATTGTACCGTATTTTACCTCTCATGAAGAGGCTCAGTAACACAGAGTCCGCTTCTTTTCTCTATACATTACTTCTTTATACATTACTAGTGTATGTCTTTTTGCGTGTTTTTGGGTTTACTGTGTTATGTGAAAACTGCATTTCCTGTTCGACTTTTATATTGATTTTTATATATACTAACACTATTTACGAAGCGCTATCGAGACAAGATGATACCTACTTTTGTTTTCAAGATTTCTTTCTAAATATTGCAATTGATTAAATTCCTAAACATGTATTCTTAAATTGTTTAAAATATACAATCTATTATATAAAAAGAGTGTGTTAAAACATCAAAATCTAAAAACCATTAACAAAAAACCTCGTACATGTTTTATCATGATTGATTAATACCTATTATTTTTTATCTTTTAGTAAACAATATTCAACTGATTTAAATGTCTATTATTGGAAAACAAGAAATATAACAACCATTGTCAAATAAATAAGTCTATTTTGAGAGCTTGCAACTATTATAATTTGAAGACACTTATACAAACTTGTTATTTATATAACTGCTATTTTCTACAATAATCAACTTTCCTAATAATTCAATAGCAATTCAATATTGAAGCCAAAGACGAGTTTGTGTGAATGGTATTTTACGTCTTTTTTAGCTCATGTTAGGCCATATATGACGGTCGATTTTTGTGTGGTAGAGGCAGACCACCTCATCTTTAATGTCTGAAGCTAAAAACGTTCGTTTGTTTGAATGGTAGTTTATGCAATTGTAATGCTCCCCGACATTATCGGGGTAGCATATAGTCGCCGCTTTGTCCGTCCTTCCGTCCGTCCCACTTTTGTCAAAATTCCAAAACTACTAATTGGACTACAATGAAACTTTACGCATTGATAGAGGACAATGAGGGGAAGTACAGAGTGTAAGAACCGTAACTCTGTCTTCATTCAACTTAGAGTTATGGCCCTTTGTAATTTTATATTTAGATTTTTTGTCCGGAGCATTATCTAAAAACTACTGATGGGACTACAATGAAACTTCACCACCAATGATAGAAAGCAATAAGAGGAAGTGCAGAGTCGCAAAACCCGTAACTCTGACATCATTTCAATTAGAGTTATTGCTCTTTGTAATATTATGCTTAGAATGTTTGTCCGGAGCATAACTTAAAAACTACTCATGGAACTACTATGAAACTTCACACGATGATAGAGAGAAAGAGCAGAATGCAAGAACCGTAACTCTGTAATCATTTAAATTAGAGTTATTGCCATTTGTAAGTTTATACTTAGAATATTATTGTTGTAGCATAGCCTTATGGGCATCTACCATGCTTTTTGTTTCAAATGATGACACTGATATCACATTTAGCTCCACACCAAGGGGCATATGTTTTACACAGACTTATATAAGAAAACTATGGAAAATCTTCTTGTCTAAAATCATAAGGCAAAGCACTCATATATTTCATTAGCATTAGCGTATGATCCTCTGTTAAGTGGAACATATTGAAAACAATCCGACGTGGATACTGTAGATCATTTTGGTTAAATGTTTTGTAAAACTTTTAATGGGACCCTTCTATAACATCAACATTCCAAAATACCAAACTTCACTTCGGAATAATAAAATCAGTTTATCTCACAGGTACTGTACCTTTTTCGCCACTGACCACTCCAATGCGGTAGCCCTATTGTTAACCCTTTTATGTTTGTGGTGTCATATCTTGCTTTTTATTCATCTTTGTAATTACTGTTTGTTTCGGTGCGTGTTTTTGGTTGACTGGTCCTTGACTGTTACATTTCGTGTTCGACATTTATATCTACTATTACTGAATGGGTATATTTGTTAATCAACAAAGCAACGATCAACCGGTAATTCTCAGTGCCTAACATTTTTCGTTCAAGTAACATTTTAATTTCCCTCATTGTTTGATTTGCAATGTGTAAAACGAAAATCCACTTCAACTAAACGGTTTCCATGTCAAGATTTCTTAATTAGGTTATATTGTCCTTCTTAAGCTTATTATAATATGTTATCATAAGTTAAAAAGAAAGATAGGTAATTAATTTGGATTAATACAGGTACTGCGTAATATTTTCGCGTAATTACAATTCACACTTGCTGGTTTTCGTTCTTCAGAATGTATCGCAAAGTTATATACTACACAAAAACTATAGCAAATATACGCCAACAAATATATTATACATTAAATTTCAGGATATAATTTTTATTTTCACTTCAGAAATTTCGTTGTTTTCGAATAAAACACGTGCGCATTTTGTATCCTACATGTTTTACTATCTAATTTGTAAAAACGCACATATGTGAAAACAAACATAACATGTAATATATATATCTGTCATAAACTGTTGTTAACAAGTTGTTTCACGTACTTGTTACATACATCGATATGTTGAACTGTCAAGGAACTGTTCCACAATGTCAGCTGACATAATATTGAATATGTCGGTCGGTCGTATATGTATGTATATATGTTTCATTCAGTCATATATAAAATGTTGAAATTGAAAAAAACACGAGACTTATGCACCAGAATACACATTAATTGAATCCCATAGTTAAGTGAGTAACGGTTTTCAGTGATTCTTTTTTTTATGTAACGTTGTCGACTGGTAAAGAAATAGA